>VZTT01071210.1:5330-55222 GCA_013400855.1 Buphagus erythrorhynchus
CTACAACTAAAAAAAAAAAAAAAAATCACCAAAACCCAAAATCTTGCTGCCTCAGCTCACGTCAGTGATGGATACAAGGACCAGAGTGATAATTTACTCCCCAGAACAATGTAGAGTGGTAAAATTGCTGTCCAAGCTCACAGGTTCCCTTCCTGCTATTCCATCTGTATTTTGCTGGAACCAAGAGTTCAGGCCTGCAGGCTTTAGAGCATCTAATAACGATGCTGAAATTTGGAAGTCACATTGCTTTCTGGTGGGGAACCTGACACAGAAGGTCACGAAGAATAAAAACCAGAAAGCTGAGCATGAAGCCATACTAAGAGTGGGCCTAAAGCTAGAGGCAGATTGTATTTCCACTTCAATTTTGAGTCAGAAAGGGCCTGTTGCTCTCATTTCTGTGATGACCCATGTTTCCCCCTAGCAATTTAGAGCTAATCTGTTAGATTGATGACTGGGTATTTTTCCTTTTTTATCTTTGGTTCTTGTTCTGTCCACTGTGTTTGATCTGTCTCCTTCCCTTGTCATTCACTGCCTTTTTTATTCTCTCATATGATCAAATTATTCCCTTATGAGCATTCCACAGGGTATTAAGGCAGTCATTGCTTAAACACATATCCACAAATCTAAACAGGGGAGATCCTGCATGCTGCACTGGAGAAATTGGTCACAGGTACTTGAATTAATAGAGGTAGAAAATTGTCAGCATCTGTGCATTTGAACTTGCTTTCAGCTAGCTAGGATTTAATATTCAAGAATAAGATTCAAGAAGAACTTACAGAACTAACAGGAGCTGTGGCTGAAACCAGAAATGGTAGCTTCAGGAAAACATCCTGGAAAGCATCAACATGCTAGGAAAAACATTTCTCTGCAATAACCAATTTTCCTAACACATCAAATGTTGTCACAGTACTGACTAGGATTATTATCAGGGATGAAAACCACAAAACAGCAGCTCTGACCTTCAATAAATGTCGTGTGTCCTGTATTGCACTCTAACACTCTTACATCTTTCAAAAGTAGAAACCATATGTAAAAAGGAAAAGAGCTGTGCCATTGTCACAACCACTTTTAGCAGTTTGGAAAAATATGGTAAAGGTTGAGAACTATCATTGTGGGGGAGAAAATGGGGACCCAGAGGAAGTCAACTTCCAGAAATGACAGCAAGATTGCACATGGCACTAAGCAAGGAGCACGGCCCCTGCTTTACAGAAGTTCTTCAGAGCATGCCAAATTTCCATCCCTCTCTGATATCTCTGCAGTGATTATCATAACCTGCATCCCATCCTGAGAGCTCCATATGTGACATTTCCTACTTTGCATAAATTCACAGGGAGGTTGCAGTTCATATGTTTCCTCACAAATGTCTCAGCGTGGATCTCAGAGATGCAACTTACAGGAGCTGGGTTACATGGAGCAACTTTCATATCTATATTTCATTCACATCAAATACTTTTTCTTTGACATATATCATGTATCAGGCTTTTGGTCTTGTCACAGAACTTTCATTAGATGCCTAAGGAAAAGCTCTGTAAATGGTGTTGCACTTAATTTTACACTGTCCTTGCTCACCACTACAACTGCACAGTAAAGTAAGTGTTTTATAGTCCTAGAACTGAAGAAAACGCTCTGATTTTAAACACATGAGCAGGAAAGAACAGCAATTAAATATTTTTACTGCTACTGATGCAAATTAATTGTTATTAATTTTTATTTGTAATAATTTGCCTATTTTATTCACCTATCTTAGGGAAAAAAGTATTAATTGGAATGCAAGGTACCCACATTCACTAAAAGCAGTAATACCACCTACCTATATGAATATGTATGGATGTTGCAATTGTATCTTGACTACAAATCTCCATCTGTGTGTGAAATGTTGTGTTCTGCCATGCTGGCTGCTCTGTGCTACGTCCCTGAGCTGACTGCCCCAGGCTGAGCACAGAAATTCCAAATTCTGCCAAGCCTGGAGTGGCAACAAGTCCAATGGCACATTGGCAAAAGCCATATTGCTGAATTTCTCACTGGCAAGGGATAAACTGACAGTGCTAAGTCATCCCCAGAACTAACTGAAAATTATGTTTGAATTTACATGTTTAGAACTCTATACCAAAAAAAAAAAAAAAAAAAAAAAAAAACCCCAAAAAGTNGTCAACGTTTAAATTCCTGCCATCATTTTTTTAGTGATCTCATTTTCCCAGTGAGAAAGTTGCACTTCTTCTTTGCCTGGGTATAGAAAGGCACAAGTTGTATCTGCAGCTTTACCCCCATTTGTTGTTCAAGAAAAGAATAAAAAAATTCCCTGCCTTCAACCTGTCATATGCACTGTATTTCACATTCTCTAAAACAGCCATAGATTTTAGAAAAGTCAGTGTGATGCCTTTTCCAAAAGAAATGTCACTTCAGAAAACACTCCTTTACAATATAGTTATGCATACATTAAGAAAATTACATACAATCAGCCTCTTTTTTGATTAAGTGTTCTTTTAGAGGAAAGACTGTATGCAAACCAATTCATACAATCAGATACAATATTTAACATCACTTCATCAAGAAAAGCAGTCCAAAAGTAATCTTCCTAAGATGATACCACACAAATTACACCCAACTTCCTTTAGAATTTGATTAGGTGAAGAGATAAATCATAATCAGTGCTTGTTATCTCTGTAGTCTATTTTTATTAACAATAAGCTTCCCAACGTGAGCAGTAAGCAAGAAATCTGTATTTAAAGTCAGTTATTTTTAATCTAATGAAAATTCTGCTTTTTAAAGCATCATGACTCAACTCAGCAGCCTTCCTATTTCTGTTGGGTTTAGACTGACTCATTCTCAGAGGACAGATCCCTGCAACAATGCTTCATCCTGCAAAGTGCTCAGGATGCTGATGATCATCTGTGCAAGATTTATTTTTGCTTTCCAGCAAATAAAACTGACAGACTGGATTTGCAAATCCAGATGTTTAGTGTTACTCACAAACCACAAAGGCCTAAACCCCACTGAATTCCAGTTCAATGTAGACTTTTGGCTGCCTATTACATAATGTAACAAACAGCAAAGATTTCTTTTAAACCAATTTTCTCATTAAACACTAATAATGAGTGAATAATAATGAAAAACCCAAGAAAGACTCCAACTCATTCAGCTGTTAAAATGAGCCAGATTTGAAATACTGGTATCTGCTGAAAGTCTGTCCTTTCTACAAATGCAGAATTTATATCTACTTTAAAAAGAAAAATCATACTATTAAATTATAAAGGATTACCTAGCTAATATAAGTTTAATTAAGCATAGACTCCTGGCACAATATTTTAATAGTCTACCCTGTTTATTCCAGTGTAGAGATATTTAGTTTTAATAAATTGATAGAGATGTCACTTGTCATGAGTTCTGCTAGCCCTTAATTGGAAATAATTTATTATATTTATTAGAAGTTGCAGTTGAAAAGGGCAGGACCACGAAATTTCTCACTATATTTAAGTAAACCCCAAAGAACAGTGTGATGGGGTGGGCTTTTTGTTTGTTCTTTTTTTGTTTTTTCAAGAACCCTTTGTACATTAACATTTCTCTTTAAAATAAAAGCTTCTGGAATTGGTTTAAAATATGCAATGATAAAATATTGGGACAAAGATTCAGCAAAGTTTTTCCAGAGTAAAACATTAAAAAATAAACCCTATTGTCCAGTGTTTCTGCTCCAGGCTACTTTCCTGGTAATTAGGATTTTCATTTATTCAATAGCCTTACACACCAGTTTTGTTCCACATGGAAAATTCTGCTGAGGAGATGCAATTATCAAATTCACCAGTTGTACTATTTGGGTAGCTTGTGCCATTTTTTTTAAAACAACAGTTTTGGTCATTTGTTCAAATGAATGGAAGGGTTATTTCTGTCTTCAAGGGAAGGAATTTTAATAACGAGTGCCTGTCCTCAGTTCAGCCCACAGATTTTCCTAGTTGAAGGATGCTTAAATTTATCAGAGAAGGCAACAAAGGGCCTCCCAAAAATCTTCTCCCAAACTTAAACCAAAAAGTTGGAAATTTGGTTTATTTGCATACAAGTGTGAGAAATGTAAAAACTTAATCTTTGCTTTCAGGGAAAATATTCAAAAGACCATTACCTGTGGAGCTGCTGGGCCCTTTGTAGATTGGGTCAAGCTAACCTTGAAATACTGATTAGATAAAATTAATAATGCATTTGCTCCTGTAATCCTGGTTATCCATACTTTCATGTAGGAAAGGCCATCCTCAGTGTTTTTATAGACTCACCAAGAACACGTATTAGCACAGCAGTCTGTCTGGTTGCAGCAGAAATACAATTATGTAAATGAGATGTGTGCTCCCTGAAGACTGCTAATAGAATGATTGACCTATATACTGTTTAATTTGTTCTCATGCTTTCTCTTTATTGTCTTCCAGCTGCACCAGAAATTAAAACTTGTAAACTGCATCGCTCCCCAGTTATATATCAAAGGTGCTCGTGTCACTTTGTGTCAAAAGCAATTAATAGTTTGCATGCTCCTTATCACCAGCAAGACATTGAAGGTTGGGTGGTTTTTATCTTGTATTTTTTAAAAAGCAAATCCATGCCTCCATAGACCCTGTGGGTTAGAAACATGGGAAAAGATCTCAATTTATAGATAATAGTAATAATAATAACCCCTAATAAAATTGTTTTTAGAAATACACCAGGGAACAGGTAATAAGCTAAAAAGAATCTTTTTTTAAAATAAAGTAGGGAAATTGCAAGGATTTCACTGGAGAGTTGTTTTTATTTAAGAGCTATCTAACTATTCTCTGTTAATACACTGGGGTATTTTATCTATTCAGCATATCAAAGTTCAAGCAGGGCAAGAAAAAACTGTCAGTAGTTGTCAATAGGCTGTTGGTCACCCCATCACTATTTGCAGACAAGGCTTATTTTGCTTCACCATAGCAATTTCTTAAACTCAAATTTTACAGTTGATTCCAATAAATGTTTGCAGAGAGGTAAAATGGAAGTGCTAAATGAGATATTAAATGACACACATTTAACTCCAGTTGCTAGTCAGAAAATGGATTTGCTTAGCATTAAATATCAAATTTTAGATAAAAATGACCAGAACAACTTAACTGTGCTAAGTTATAAGATGACAATGTGAGCAGAAAAAGAAGTATTATTTCTTTGACTTCATCACTGCTCATGCATATCAGCAATATTTAGGACCACATCCCTCTCAAGGGATCTCCAAACACCTTCAGCCCTTTAGAATCCTAAAAACTCTTCAGAGGTTGTGTGAATTACACCTCTCTTTTGAGGCTGAACACGTCAAGAAACTAAATCAGCCAAGGGGGTGCAAAATTCTCTGTAGTTTGGGGAGCTACAGCAGGCACCCAAATTAATTTTCCAATGGTGTTTGCACTTTGACATTTTAAATCTGCTGTCACTGCCATTGGAGCCTAAGATCGATTGTCACTTTCTGACCCACACTGCATGGGATTTGTTGTATTTTTTAACCAGCTTTATTTTTGTGTGCTTGTTTATAGCAAATTTGCTTTTCTTAAGCTGTAAATATTTGATGGGAAGCTAAGCAAGAAGTGGAAAGGACATGCAAACACTCACACAAAGCTGTAACATTCAGCAAACGTCAGAGGGTGAAGGAGCCCCATGGGTTGGGTTTGTCTGGGCTGGTTTTGGGGAGCTCCAGGGCTGGGTTTGTCTGGGCTGGTTTTGGGGAGCTCCAGGGCTGGGTTTGTCTGGGCTGGTTTTGGGGAGCTCCAGGGCTGGGTTTGTCTGGGCTGGTTTTGGGGAGCTCCAGGGCTGGGTTTGTCTGGGCTGGTTTTGGGGAGCTCCAGGGCTGGGTTTGTCTGGGCTGGTTTTGGGGAGCTCCAGGGCTGGGTTTGTCTGGGCTGGTTTTGGGGGGTTCCAGGGTTGGGTTTGTTTGGGCTGGTTTTGGGGGGCTCCAGGACTGGGTTTGTCTGGATGGACACATGTTGGAAATGTTTGTAGAGAAGGCTGAATCCCTGTCCAGAGCAAAGCAATCAACAGTTCTAGCCCAGGAGAGGGTTGATACAGAGGTGGATTTCCACTTATCCTGAAATTAATGAACTGCAGCAGGTCGACAAAAAAATACAGAAGCATGCAAAGGAGATTTAACTTCAGAGGTCAATGACATATCCCCAGGACTACCCTGAACTGTGAACTTTAGGGACTTCAGAGAGAACCCAGAGTTCTGGTCACCAGAGGTGAACTCCTCTGCAGGGCACTTACAGCAATTTGTCCTCTGGAAGATTCTCAGCTGAAGCCTCCCACTGAGCTGTGACATTTAATACTCTCATATGTATTGAAAAACCTTCTTGATACACATTCCCAGCTCAGAATAAGCATTCAGACTGGGAGAGAAGAATTTCAGATATTGAAATCGTAAATGGAGATAACGGTTGAAAATGTCAGCTGTATCTGAAAGAAAAATCATTTGACAAGATAGATTCATTAACTCTTCATTCTTCTTTGATAAAATGATTTCCCGTTGTGTTTTCAGACATTCACACCTCTCAAATACTGGAACTCATTAAGGTTGTATTTTTTTTTTTTTTCTCTCTCCCCAAGAGGAAATTCACATTTAAGCACCTGAAGAAAACAAATTGGGAGTTACAGGAACAGTTATGAAGGATCTACTCCCAGGATATCAGTCAGAAATAACACTGGAGGTGTTTCCATGCCATGGCCTCCATTCTGACACTCCCCAGCATGGGAGGTACAAGAGGATGTCAAAACCAGGAAAGCAGATGAACCATTCCATCCCTGTCTGAGCCAGGGAAAAGCAGACACTGTAGCAGCCTGTTTGAGGATTGCTGGAAGTTGAATTCCAGTGGGATATAAATGAGCTGTCCAGCTGTTGCCAGTAAAGAGGGAATGGAAACTCAGAACTTGCCATTTGGTGTCCCTTGTCCCCTGGGCTGTGAACAAATTATCCTTGCTAAACTCCTCCTATGCATAAACCACCCTAGTACATGTAGAGCATGGAGTGGGTAAAATCAACTCACCCAAAGATTTTTTATAATAATATCAACTTCCTTTACACAGGATCTTGCATTCAAATTATTACAGTCATTTCCCTGCAGAAGAGTTCAAAATATGTTTTTTTCCCTCTGTATTTTCCCACTTCCTAAATTCACTATAGGAGTTAGGAGTTATTAGTGGCCATGCTGGTAAAAAGTGAAATTTAGGCCAAATAATTAAATTTATTGGCTGCAATGTCATATTGTGTAGCTACACAATTATGTCAATTGCCAAAATGTAATTCAGGCCATACTGTCTGTTACAGTACAAGTCTTCTAAATCCCACATGATTTATGCAACTCATACTAAAAGTTTTGAATATTCATAACAATCTTCACAATCTGTGGGCAAAATATACCCATAATAATTCACAAATCATTTAAAATAATTAGTACGTTGGAGGATTTTCATTCTGTGATCAATAATTGAACAGTTAAAGGGGTAAAAATCTGTCAAGTGAATTATTCATGGTAAATCTCACCCACTGCAGGCAAAAGCTTCAAAGAGCACGGCCCCATTCTGCTCCTCAGACAAGGAACAGTGCCAGGGCTGCACATCCCATGAGGAACAGCTCAGGTTCAGTATTTGGTGGGAATCATATCAGAAGTAAAATATTCAGGGTTAAATAGACAACAGCAACTTCATCAATAAACTGGATTAGATGGCTCTGTGCCAATATTCTGCATTTCCATGTATAGAATCAAATCAGAGCCAAATTTAAAGATGCCATTGGCAGACACAGGGAGTGCTGCCCAGCCACTCAGCTCAAGCATTTTTGAGTCATTTGCTGAGCAATATAAAGTGTGAAGGCTCCAGAAAACACAACCAAGGCTAATTTCATTAACAAATAACACTTATTTGTTTTTTTTCAATGTATCATTGTGCTACAGAGATGTAGCAGAGGTTTTGAAAAATTGTTTTTAAACCAATTAACTAGTTTATGGTTATTTTGTTTTCCTCTTCCAAGTGCTATTAATTGTCATTATCTACTGATTAGATCAAGAGTATAGAAGTCTGGAATCCTGTGCTGGGGATTCCAGATGTATTTTTTTTTAAACTGGAAAATAGTTGCAAATGTCATTTATTAACATACAATTAGATTTCAAAATTACATTATTAATAGAAAAATAGCTTGCCAATGAAGATTAATAGAATACCATTAGAAGACATGGATTTTCTAGCTTTATTAAATCAATCTCCTAGGAACAAATTGTGTTAGGAGACGATAATCTCACTGAATGTTCCTATGCATGTGTTGAAGATTATTTTTTATTAGCTCAATATATTAAGGCTACAGTAATGTGCAAGAATTAGTATCCTGATTTCTTATCACAAGTGGTACAGAGCACCAAGGCAGTGCTCTGCAATGAGTGCTTTGCTAAGGAATATCTTATTCATGATTTAGAGAAGAAGAAAGATGATTGCAATTTCTAAACTGCTAAATTCATTTTAGAAGAGAAAGAACACAGACAGGAAGCAGAAATGAAAAATATGTAAGGTCTGTATGGTATAGCACAGGGTATAAATGAATCACTACATCTCTGAAAGCAGAGAAGTTTCCCCTCACCTGACCTCTATCTAGTCACTCTGAGGAGACAGAAGAAAATGATGGATCTTTCCTCATCCTTACTATTTTCTATTTCACAGTCTGGAAAGAAAAGATGAAAATCTCATGTGATGAGATTTTAATGTCATGAAATATAAAAGACAGTTAAAACAGGAATCCTGATCTGAGTAGGGCACCTGAAAACTCTACAGCACAATTCTCCAAAGCTCACTGTAATAGAGGATTTCGAAATGCTTGTACATAATTTGTACTTCTGTTTCTGTTTTGGAGGAAATAGAGCTTGCTCTTAGTTTAATAAATTCACTTACAGGCTAAAAGGAAGCACCAGGAACAGGGGGTTTAAAGGAGCATTGGGAATAGCTGCCTACAACAATAGAGCTAAAATAAAACCTCTGTGAGGTGCTGAAATGCAGACTCTTTGCTCAGGGCTTAACCAATACTTTAGAGTTGGCATCTGTGACAAATCGGTTCTGGATTATTAGTCAGACTTCAGGCTATTGTTGGGGCATCAATCTCTCATTCTGTGGCATCTGCTCATTCACTAACCTGTACAGCTTTGTGTCAGAAAGTCAATTTTTGTCCAAGGATTTGATAGATGTTAATGTGATTGTTTCAGCCTTCATCCTTTTGTTCTAGTGATGATGGCTCAAGCTTTACTCTGCAGAATCCTTTCAGACTGAAGCTTGATTGGATAATAAGGCACAAGTTTTGAGTTCATCTCCCCTTCTCTTCTGTCAAAGAACAGGTTTCTCTGTTTAAGACACAATTCAGCAACCAAAACCCAAAGAAAACGAGTACAATTTCTCCCTGTGCCAAGCTGGCACGTGGTGTTGGCAGATGTTTTGTGATGGAGTGTGGGGCTGATGGATCCCCCTTGATGTCTCTGTGACTCAGGCCATTGCCTGCTGACCCTGCTTCTGGGTTTAGATTTATTTTATCTTTGCATTATCTTTACTCACATTTTTATAGCAAGAGGGATGATACAAGTTTTGGAAATGTTTGACTTAAAATGGGATGGATTTTACAAGATTTTACTTGGGTTACCCTAACTATAAGAATATGGTTTAAAAAGAAAAATGGTGATATATTTCCCATTCTCTTCCATTATCACCCATTAATTAATTTCTGGTTTTAGCTATAAATACCAGTTGAGAGATATTTGATTGAATGACTAACCAAGCATTAATGAATTTTCATTAATGTATGAGGTAAATTATATATTAACATAAGATTCTTTATGATACCTCATCACCTTTTAAAAACAAAGTCTCTATCCCAATTATTTTTTAAATCAGCACTGTAAATGATAACTCATTTTAATGCTCATATTTGGCACTGTGGAATCAAAATCAAAAATGTATAGTGGAAAAATAAAGCTCATTTGAAAATTAGATTTGCAGTTAGAAAATTTATGCATCTGATGGAATTCTTTTCTAAAAGTGAAGAATTCATCTGTAGATTTTTAAGGAGAGGAAACCTATTTCATATAAAGCGATGCTTGCTGCAAAACTGTAATACACAGAATTATTTTAGTTTTCCAAACGTCTCAGACAGGGTGAAGTGGTTCCTGTGGGATGTGTGGCACAAACTGCAGTTCCATGATAAAACTGATATCTGTCAGGTGCTCCATTACACTCCCCCTAATTAGTATTACTGCTCTTACATATCTGTCAAACACAGGATGGACCAACAAAACCTAATTAGCTGTTTAAACTCATTGCTGTGCCACGTTTAATCTTGAGCTTGTCACATTTAAATTTCTTTAAACCTTAATAATATTCAAGATCATGCACTCGTGTTAAAGGCAACATGTGTTTGAGCCATAATGAATGGCTGATGGGGAAGTATTCATTATGACTCAGACAACTTTTTTTCTTTATTTATCCAGGTCACTCATTTATCTTTTCTATAAGATTTATGAGGTTGTTTTACTCAAACCAGTGGAAAACTAAAATCTAATAACTTGTTTTGCATTTTATATGTTGCTAATTCAGCCACATTCTCGATCACTAATACCATAATTTTAATGATATTAATAATTAATGGAATTAAATCCACCTGAAACATGATCTACCTGAAAAGAAGTGCTTAACTTAATACAAATATTTAATTTATATTTCATATTAGGCATATAGACTAGATTAATTGCATTCAGAGACTAAAATATCTGGGAAAAAATTTACTGGAATTTCGTAACTTCTTTATAAATATTTTTCAAGGAAACTTTAGATGTGAAGCTACTTTAGTTGTCAATATCAAGAGGTAAAAATTCTCTGCAATAAAGAGATATTAAGAATTGCCATAATTTAGCATTTGCATCTTTGATTTCACATTCTGAAAAGCAGCTGCAGATGTTTTCTACTCTGAGATGTGCTCCCAGTCCATTTTAAGCTTTGGTAATTTAATAAATGTTATTAAAAATACATGTTGTTAAGAAGCAATGGAAAGTCATACCAGAAATAGAGCAGTGGTTCCTATATAACACTTGCATTAAAGTTTTCTACAGGAAATGGGTGAAGGAATTCTTGTTGGAGGGAAATTGAGCATTTAATTTTCAAGGCTCCTGAACGCTTTTTGTCAAACAAAGTATGCAGAAAACAGGCAAGAAAGGCCTTGACAGCTTTTTGTAGAGAATTAATGATAAACTACACCAGAGCTGTGCCTCAGTGTGTGACACAAGGATCAGACTTGGGCATCTTCAGAGCCTTAGGGTAGATCCTGAGAAGGATTTTTGCAGGTACTATTTTGATGTTCCCAGATGGTTTTGAGCTAAGCCTTAGAGCTCGAGTCACAGAAAAGCCAGGCTGGGACACCTGGACAAACATTATGTGCCACAAGAAATGCAGCCACACTCTTAAGGCTTGTCCTGGTAAGAAGCAATGCTAATAAAACATAAAAAGGCTATTTCCTTTTTCTCTAGGCAGCTCCTAAATAAATATATGCCTGCAAAATTTTCAAGGTCCAAAAACATGAATACCATTAATGCCTTGTGGGGACTGAGCCAAGAGAAATAAATTTTAGACAAATGCTTTGTATATTCACCAACACTACACATCCACTATCATCTGTCACAAAAAACCATTAATAGATATAAGGGGTTACCAAGAGGAGATATTTTTCTCTTTTTCTGATGAGGTAATAATATTGTAGATCATTTTGGATGATGACAGCTACAGGATGGATGGATGCCCTGCACAGGGCATGTACAAAAAATGTGAAAGGGGATGGTAAAAAATAATAGTGTTGCACTAATTGAAATCAATCATTAGATATTTTTGCCTTAATGAAATTAGTTCATGTATTCTAGTGCAGGATCTTAAAGGGAAGAAAAATAATGTGATATTCGCAGTTAGGCAAGGGGTATCTACTCAGAGGAGAAATGCCTGCAATAAAGTATCTTCCAATAAGTTCAGAATTCATATTCAAAATGAAAAATCAGACAACATATCTATTTTGGCATGCTATAATTAATGACTCTTTGGTATTGATAGCAAGGTCAGATTTTTTCATGTTTCATAAATCTCTTTAAATAAGAAAGATAAGGCAACAGTTAAAATAATTTTTTCTTCTTCAATTCTCTGTGATCTGAATGGAAATTAGCCAAAAAATTGTCAACATTAATCCTCTAAATCTTAGCCTAAACTTTCCTGGTACACCTAATATTGTGAAATTGAACAACAATAACTTACACTCAATGTTATTGACATACATGTTATGACAGAAGCCTAATTTTTGATTTAAACACTACTAAACTAAACAGGAAGACACCTCCACGTCATGTTGAGTACTTAATTTTTCCCCTCTGTTTTTCATTATCTGCCCTGATTAACGAGGTCGATTCCTATTCTAAAAATGGTGTACAGAGAATAAATTAATAATTTGCTGTGTCAATGCAATTCTTTTTAAGTGACAAGCTGCAAGTCCTTTTACAGTGCTTTGCTGTCCAGATGATAGTACCCAATTTATTCAGGTTATCACATTTTCTAAGCTGTTACCCCTCTGGCAGCTATCACTCTCCATCAGAATCATAGGCCTAAACCAATACTTGATTATTTCTAGATATTTAGGCAGCTGTCCTGTTGATGTGATTTCAAATGAGATTTATTCCTTCTAACAGAAAACCCAGTGTTGATTCACTCAGCTTTATGGTCCTGTAATCAGCAGGAAGCAGCTATCAGGTAGCCTCCATTTTATTTAAACTGCACTGACTAGCTCAGCTCATGCTTTTCTTCACTAAATATAATGAAAATATGGAGTGAATAATTTTCCTAGATGATTGCCCCATTTAGATGCTTAGGGGTTGGTAAGAAGATGACCTAAAGTAAAATTCTGAATACAGTCTGTACTAAATGTGTCTCCAGTTTGACTTTAAGGTTGGATATGGACTGTTTAAAAGTGTGACTATAATAAAAAATAAACTAATTGAAACATTTATTGTGTCCAATGCTGTCAAGTCCCATCCTTTTAGTAAGAAATAGGATATATAACAATCATAGCATTTTTCTTTTATTTTTTGCATTTAAAACAATTCACACATCTCTCTTGTGCCAGTTACCACAGAACCATGGAATGGTTTGGGTTGGAAGGGACTTTAAAAACCCTCCAGTTCCAAGCCCCCAGTTAAACTATCCAACCTGAAAACTTAATGCACAAAGCCATTATCTGCTCTATTTAGAGCATAAAAAAGCCATAAAATAGTTTCCCTCTTGTGCAGTGAGCTCATACCCACTGAGGCTGAGCTGGATGTTCAGCTGGCTTCATCAATAAAAATGTCACAAAGAAAGCACCACAGTGGTGCCACAAGATTTGTGTTTATGGTTTGTGTAGCTGCTCCAAGGAGAAGGCAGGAAGTCACAAATGACAGAAGAAGCAAACCAGGGTATTGAGGAGGATTCCTTTGGGCTCAGACTAACCCTCACACTGTACAAGTTCCCTGTCTTAAGTCCAGCTTTTAGTGCACTCCCCCTCTAAAGCAGCTTGGTGAATTAGATATTCTTGCTCAAGTACCACTTATGGATCAAGTAGCACCAACCCAACTGGAAGAGTGGTGGTGATCTCTCCATCAGCTGGAAGAGAGGGGATGGTCTCCCCATCAGCTGGAAGAGAGGGGATGGTCTCTCCATCAGCTGGGAGAGAGGGGATGGTCTCTCCCCATCAGCTGGCAGAGAGGTGATGGGCTCTCTCCATCAGCTAGGAGAGAGGGGATGGTCTCTCCCCATCAGCTGGAAGAGAGGGGATGGTCTCTCTCCATCAGCTGGAAGAGTGGGGATGGTCTCTCTCCATCAGCTAGAACAGTGGTGATGATCTCTCCATCAGCTGGAAGAGCAGTGATGATCTCTTGATGTCATTTCCTCTTCCCTCCCTACCTGAGCAGGGGACTGGAGTCACTGAACCCCCACCCAAATCATCCTGCTGCACTTTGGAAAGTCGTGGCCATTTTTCACTTTACATTCCTCTTACCTGCCCAGGGCCACAAAGAACAAAGAGCCAGCACAGGAAATCTGCACTGCAACATTCCAGGCCCCTATTCAAGCTTCTAAAATTGCCACAAAAACCAAATAGCATGTGCTTTAGAATACGCCATGCTTCTTGGACAATTTCATCATAATTTGTCATTCATTCTGAGATATTCATTTGTCTAAAAGCAATTAAAGCTTAATTGCTGCATAACCTGAATAATTTAGAAATGCAAATTAGGATAGCAGGCAAGCAAGTATGTGTTCATTAATTTCTTTGTTATCACCATCTGTTTAATTAAAAAAATGAGTTTTACTGAATGACAGCTTGCTAACTATATAAACGTTTCCCTTAATTGAAAATGTCTTTTGCAATTGAGGTCAGCATCTGACAAAAATTGTTTGAGCTTTTTGAAAAAACATTTTCTCTAAACAAATTGTTGTATTTTTAAATCCACATTAAAAAACATTGCCAACATATGCAGTGTAATTCAAGAAATGACATCTTCACTTCTTAATGCAAAGTCATAATTTTAGAAAAAAGTCAGTGCTTTGGAAAAGTGATGGTTATTACATGAAAGGTATATGCTATTTATCATGTTTATTATAGATTATTTTGAAAACTTTTATAAAATCCAGACTCAAAATATGGATACCTCTGGCAAAAAAAAAAAAAAAAGAAAATCATCTGAAAAGGAAGGAATATTTCAAAAGATGGAGCATATGATGCAGTCTTTTTGTTTGGGAAATAAAGTAGATTTTCAAGTAGCATCTTTATAAAGAAGCAAGTTCTTTACACGAATATACAACTCTTCATGACTAATATTTATCCAACTCCTTTTATTCCACCTGGTTTTGTTCCAAATACCTTCACTCCATCTATAGCAGGGAGGTGAGGCCCTGGCACAGGGTGCCCAGAGCAGCTGGGGCTGCCCCTGGATCCCTGGAATGTCCAAGGCCAGGTTGGACATTGGGGTTTGGAGCAGCCTGGGACAGTGGAAGGTGTCCCTGCCATGGCAGGGGTGGCACTGGATGGGCTTTAAGGTCCTTCCAACACAAACCATTCAATAATTCTATGGTTTATATGTTCAGTAAAAAAGGGAAATCACCTGTACCACATTAACACATGTTTTAATGCCATAGGTGTACTGGATTTTACATTTATCTTGGGTTGGTCTAAACAGACAAAACTGGGGGCCCGAGGACAGAGCTCTAAATAAATAATGCACGTGCCTGCAAGTTCACTGAGTGTTAACCAGGATTTCAGCCATCAGCCCCATACTTTCTATGAGATCAGTAAACTCATTATCAGGGACTGAAATCTGGAAGAGTGCAGCAGGGCAATGTTATACTCCTGTACTACAAACTCTTCTATTATTCACCTTGTGTTGTTTGCACAATTAATTCTATTACTTTGCTGCAATTTAAGTTACACTTGGCTTCTACTGTCACCTGCTGCAGTCAATAGAAACTTTCTATTATGGCTTCTGTATCAGCACCAACATATTTACAGAGGACCCATAAAAGGCCTTTCTGCATTGAAGGCAAGAGTGATGATAAAGATGACAAAACTTTGATTTGCACTGAAAAAATCCCCAAGAATGCACTTTCTCTCATGCTACTCTTTGCTGCATCCTCTTTTGTAGTAAATTACTGGGGTAACTGGGAGATGTGCCTTTAAATATTTTGTTACTAGACTAAAAAAAAGAAAAAATATCACACAAGGTCATGGTTGCTCCCCCAAACAGTTAAAAAAAGTGACCTGCCCAGTGTGGCTGGGTGCCAACACATAAACACAAAGTCAGGGTGACACTGCAAAGCTCGGCCTCATGACTTGGTAATTCCCTTGCACAAGGGGTCTCTGTCCTTAATTAGATTTTAGTCTTTAGATTTTTACAAGTATGGTATAATCAGCATATGATATTTGCAGGCTCTTCCTGAATATGGAAATAAAAATTATGATTGTCACTGAAGGCTTTGGGTAACACAAAGATTGAACAACTTTTTCATGGCAGAAGAACCCAACAGGAACTCATGAGGAATCCCAAACCTGGATCTGCTTGGGGGACAAACTTTTTTTTGTGTTTTCATGGAATTGCAATGAAACTATGTGGGAGATGTAGCANCGGGGGACAAACTTTGTGTGGATCAGGTGTTCATGGTTATTGTGGGCACATCCACAATTTTGTGAAACAGGAAAATTCCTAATGAACCAAAGAAACCCTGGTAAATCGCTGCAAGACATTTTTATTTTCCTATGATTTGGAGCTACTCTAAAGTGAGTGTGGATATTAATGTGTTTTCATGGAATTGCAGTGAAACTATGTGGGAGATGTAGCAGGTAGCACAACACAAACATTCATGAGGAATTACAGAAGGGTGAAAAATTGTGGAGAAAAGCAGCAAAGAATCCCACTAAATGTAAAAATATAAACCCCCCAAGCAAACAAAATCAAACCACAAGTTATCAGCATGAATTAGTCAAAGTTGGACAATCCCAGTGTTCTGAGGTGTTAATTTCTAAGCACCATATTAACATTTTTATGCATCAAAAATCATTTAGGCTGGCTATTTCTTCTGCTTTCACTAGATGGCAATATTGTATTATATTCCAGTATATAAGCAATGTTTAAATAAACAAGGCACAAGGATAGCCAAGTAAACTGTATCAGTGCATTAAAGAAATTAAGGGATAATTAAATTTAGTTCAATAGCTTGTATTTCCACAACCTCTCTCAGTAAGAATATCACTTAGGTTTTCTCTTTGATAAACCATGTGCCACTTCTTTGGTGGTATAGTGAGATTCAGCACTTTTCCCCCTCAAATGACATCAACCCTCCCTCTGCAGTTCCCATTGAGAGGGATTGCCAATTCCTGTTTCATCACACACAATAACTAAAGGGAAACCAAAGACTAAGTGCAAACACACTTAATCTTGTTATTCAAAGTCATTAGCACAGTTTCCTCATTACTCCTGTATGTATGTGGTGGCAATGTTTGGGATCCCTACTATGTGACCTTCCTGGTCCTTATAGCTCTCTGAATTTTCCCTTGCCTCAACAAGAAGTCACATGGAATTAATTCTCCTTAGCCTCAGATTAAAGATGTGTTTGTTTCCACTCTTTTCCTGTATCTTTACAGCAAGAACCAAGTGAAGCAGGAAACATTGGATGAAGCAGAAGACTGATTTATTGGTTAAAGGGAAGGAAAATGTATTATAGAAGAAGAATGAGAAAGTTGCAGTGACAGAACCTGCTTCTGAGGTGTGTTCTAAACATTAATTGGACCAGGAAACAGAACCTCAGTCAAGCCTGCATGCTCAGGTCATTAAGCAAAAGATTTATTTGTAGTTTTTTTCAGATTCACTAGCTGTGTAACCTCGACAGGAATGATTGAGAGAGTTTGATTTCAGGTGACTGAACACCCATTTGCTTCAGGCATGTTTCTGGTTGGTAGGAAATAAGGTATTTAAGATTCAGCTTTTGAGAGCTGGCAAGAACTAGTGCTAGTGCACACAACCTGCAGAGTCTGGAGAAATTGTTTTAATGATGAAAGGTGATTAGGAGCCAGTCCTGATGGCAGCAGCCTCATTTTTCTTCCACAAAGCTACTCTTTTCCCCTGGTAAACTTTCATATGGTGGCAAATCAAAGCAGTCTGAGAAACAGTTCCCTGCCTCCTGGTCCACTTGCTATCAAAAGGGCTTGAAAACTCTCTTTGACTTTGAAAAAGTCATCTGGTGTGATCAGGACAGGTTTGACTCTGGAACTGCAGCTGCAGCATTTACTGCAGTAAGAAGGGGGCATTTGGGAAAAGCATCACCAGACACACAGATCTCCTTTGTGCACCTTGCAGGTATCCAGGCAGAGAATTCCAGGAGACAGCCAAGAATTTCCAGTCCAGCCCTGGCTTACTAATGACTACACGTGTAACAGCTGTAAAGCAAGGCAATAAACCTTATATCAGAGCTTATTATAAGCTATTCATTTCCTGAATAGAAGCTATTTCATTTCATTTCTCAATTCAGAGATCATTATGTCATCTAAAAGAAATGAAAATTTCAGATGGGGATCTCTAAGTGGCTCATTCTAGATACATATCACTGGAAGCATTCTGTTGATATAACAGGCAACCATACAACAGAATCCATTTCAGATCTTTTATTGACCTTTCCTACTATTTAAGTCTTTACTTAGATCATTGCTGCTTTCAAGATACTCACTCTAATTAAGTTTAAAATTGTGTTTTACAAGCTATTTTTTTTTCTTTTTGAATTTATGTCTGCATTTGGTTTTAGCATTTCCTCCCCCCTCCCTCCCTGTTACATCAGGTATAATCAAAGACATTGGCTCTGCCTACAAACCCTGTCCTACAAAAGACTCTTTGTATCAGCAAAATACCACTGATACCTTTCCCTGGAAAGTGATGTAGTGAAAATTCATGAAAACAGAATATACCTAATCTAGTTCCTTACTGTTATTGCCTTATGCAATAACATCATCCATTTGGCCACAGACTAACACGAAGGTAATTGGATTCTGGCTCTCACTACTTCCAGTGGAAAGCTGTAGAACCTCACTACTAATCAATTAGAAACATCTTTTGGCTTCTAGTGAGATTTTGTACATGGACAATCCACTTATTTTTCTCATTTCATCAGTAACATTTATTCTGAGCTTCTGCAGTACTCAGGACAAGCAGTCATATCTTACATGGCTAAAGAAATTGTTGGTTTCTAGGCTGTTTACATAAAATTGCTCCATTCCATTTTATGTATGTTCCAGCTTTCATCCATCAGTATTGAGCATGGGACACCAGTTCTAAACTGTGTCCAAGGGTCTCTCTGCACTTACTGTGCTATTAAATATATTATTGGAAGCAATAATTCATACTCCAAGAAGGAATAATTTAACTAATATGGCTTCATATCCACATAATACACTGTGGAAACAATGTAGAAATAAAGATTTTTAGGAACTACTTGTTTGCCACAGCAACCTTGGCATATTGTTCACTACTGGATTGTGCCTCTGTGACAAGCACAAAATAAAAAAAAGTATAGCAAATAGTTGTCCTGTTCAAGAAATAGTTCAATGCCTGTGGTTCCAGTTCAGGGTTCTAATGCATCATCACATCAGCTTCAGTCATGGAGGGTTATTTCATTCTAACACCTTTTTTTCCTCACTACTTCCTATTTTCTTATGGGAAGGAAAAAGAAGAGAAAGGAAAAGCCTCATGAATTCAAAGGCTAAGGGTATGTTTTGCTCTTTCAGAGAGGTTAGAAGAAGGTGAGGTTAAGGAGTAAACTTAATGGATCATTTTTAGTATTCTATTTGAATAAAATTTAAATTAGAGAAGATGTATACCACAGTATTTTTGAACTGCAAGATGCAGAATACTATTGAACTCCTCCCTTGCTTATTAAATTGGTAATAAGATAACAAAGGGACAAATGCATCCTCATTTAAACCCATATTTAGTATGCAAATCACTAATACGGAGGGTTTGCAATATCTCTGATGCAAATTGTGTATAAACTTGCAGGGTGAAGTATTAAGGGAAAAACTGATTTGGGCTTGAAGCACTTTACAGCCTTTTATACCAAACTTCAACACGTGATTTATTACAGCAGAGTAACATCATCTTCACCCCTACAAGACTTCCAGTGAATACTGGAAATGTTTTCTGCATATCAGACATGCCCACATCAAACACAAATGGTCAGTGGCCATTCTGGCTGGGACACACATCGAGCAGTGCTGCAGAACTGCACCAGCAGCCTCATTATTCCACAGTCCTGACTTGTGGCTCGGGACACCAAAGGAGCTGAGAATGCATCCAAGAACTTGGAGTGTTATCTGTGGATATCTGTGCTTAGGAAGTTGCAGTAATTCAAAGCTGGCTCCAAGCAGGGCTCTCAGACGTGTCCTGTTAGCTGTAAATAAATGGAAGGGAACAGAGCAAAGAGCTGGTGCTGGCTTGGAGCAGCACATTTGTGTTCTCTGCAGTGAGCCCAGGGCTGAGCCACCACCCCAGAGCAGCCCCAGCAGGGACAGCACCACCAGTGACACTGCAGGGCACAGCTCTGTGCAAGCAGGGATACCTGAAAACTTCACTTTTCAAAGAGCCACCACCCCAAGATGTAAATTTAACAATTACCTGCCAGAAAATAATTAAGAAAGACTACATTTTTTATTATATGTTGGATCTATGATGAATTTTTTGGGAATTCTCTGTAATCCATGACAAGGGACGGGAGGGGAAGTAAATCACATTGCAGTCAGCTGATCTCATGACATTTGTTTCATTTAAGGTCAAAACCTCATTATTTCAATATAATGAAATCTGGAAGTAGACACTGGTTTCGATTTGCCTCTAACCTAAAATTCCACTCAGAACATTAAACGAAGTCACAACTTAATAGTGGTTTCTCCTACAAATGCCAGAAAACATGGATGACCAGGGCAGAAAATGCCATGCCTAACTTTTAAGATACTTAGATAATATTTATTAGAGTCTGGAGTGAGTTTGATGTATTCTATTGAGTTCAACACTATTTCCTTATCAAAAATCAGTTCCTTTAATACAGTTATAACTGTTATTCACAGTCTGTATCTGCTGATCTTTTGAAGTCTTTATTGACAAAGAATATTCAAATAGGAGTTCAAGCAGCAACTTTTTTTTATTCCAAGACGGAATAAAAATAATTAATTTACCAGTGCTAAGGGATGATTCAAGAAACCATCAGCTACTCTAAACAGCCCCCCAGAGCTCCCATGCTTTGGCTTTGTCCTCATGAAAACGCTGCAGACAATCACTGTGTTCTTGAGCTCCCTGGGAAGGAATGGGACAGGGGAGAAAATGGAGCCAACGAGACAGAGTTCACAAATTAAATTACCGGGTATTATAAGGCAGCAATGTAATTATAGATTATGGAACTTCAAAGCTCAATACTCATGTAATCTTCCCCATTCTCCTATAAAATATATTCAACATTAAAAAAAGCCAGGGAGGTCTCATACTGAGGTCTGCTAGACTTTAAATACCTATTGATGAGGATGGCTGAGGCATTTCAGTGGCTGTGTGTGCACAGGGGGATCACATCAACTCCCTGGCCAAACCCACACAGCTCCCTCTTGCTCCTCTGTGTCTGGTCCAACCTGGGCAGCTTTCTCCATTTTTGAGGGAAAACTCTTCCTCACACTTCTGTCACCTCTCCCAACCTCAACTCCTTCTCCATTAGAAGTTACCAGAATTACAAACACCAATGTTTTAACTACTGAGTTGTGAGGAGTTTGGGATGCAGGTTTTTATTTTTAGCATATCTAGTGGTAGCTGGGCTTTCCAGATGGAAAGATGATGCTACAAAGCACAGCACATACTTGTCTCCATGAATTTCTGTTGTTATGTCTCTGGCTGAATATTCATTACGAATTGATCAGCATATTTTATTGGTATGTCTCACACAGATTGTTTCTGGCTCTTGCTGCCTATCAACATGTTGATTCACCAACTGGTAGGCTGTTTAATTTATCAGCTGTTTTCAGGGCTAATATTTAGAGGAAAAAGAGCACAAAAATAACTAAAAAAAACCCCAGAAAAAATAGAAAAAAAAAAGAGCCCTTAACTATTATATTCAGTAATGGCCAAAAAGTGCATGACTGTCCAAGCTCAGCCTAATCAGCAGCCTGCAGTGTTGGTACTGCCACGTTACAGCACAGCTCCAGCTGACCCAGGCCAAGGGGACTGAGGAGCAGCTCCAATCTTCCTCCCCCAGACAGGCAGAGCAGGAACAATGCTGGTTTGTTTATAGCAAGTCCCTTAACTTCATACCCAAGTGTCCTGCAGGACACTCAGAGCTGCTGCCATATGCCAGAACAGATGCTGGGCCAGCGTGGTGACCTGGGATCACTGAGGTTTCAGTGGCACTGATGGCACTTCCAAGTGTGACTGATAAGAAAAGTATGCCTCAAAGCCTGCTTTTGAACTATTTAAAAAAACCTGCCTTATTGTTTTTACCCAGTTTTCTGTAAAGACAGAATAATATTAACCCAAGTATCCCTGTGTGTTACATATTTGAGGCAGTCCCTGATCTGGGGCCCTTGACTATTTTCAGTGTCGAATTGCAGTCAGATGATATATACACATTATAAATCACTTGATGTTTTGTTACATATGTCTCCAATTCATGCTAATTAACACTTCCCAACAGATTCTCCACTCAGTCAAACCTTTTGCCACCAGGGGCCCCCCAAATGAACCTTGGAAGGAAACCTGTTATTTGCACAGACTCAAAATTAACCTGCCCAGAACCAGAGAGCAGATGCTCAAGGGTGAGTTTGGCAGACCTGTTGCTCAAGTGAAGCTGTTACAAGTCTTCACATTAATCTCTCCCAGATGAAAAAAAGATGTTCAGGAAAAAAACTGGAATTAGTTAAACCCTGGGCTTAAATGCTAGAATCTTACATTTTGTCCTAAACTCTTAAGAAATGGTCTGGGGAGGTTTAGTCAAAGGTTGCCTCAATGATCTTGGAGGTCTTTTCCAGCCTTTATGGTTCCATGACAAAGAAGGGCTGTACAGAATCATTATTCCCACACATGGAGTACAGACCACTCTCATTTGCACAGAACACAGTGAAAAACCAACAGCTGAGAGCTGCTCTGACAGCAGCAGCTAAATGCTATCAGCTAAACCCTATTTTACCTAGGGATTAATTAGTAAGGTATTTAACTGACACAGGAGAGCCTTTTCCAGCTTGAAGGAAGAGGGTACAGGCCTTGCATAAATGAAACTGTGATGTGACTTGTCATTTAGAAACCTAAATTTTAAGGACCATCTTTTCTTTTTAGTAAGCCACACTGCAATTTATGATTTCTTCCAATATGGATACCCTTTCAAGGAAAAGCACATAGAACTGCTAAGGGGAAGATAAAGGCCAGTGCCAAAAAATGCCAGTCATCCACTGATGAAGTTTGTGCAGTAGGATGGATAAATAAAATCATAAAGTTATGGAGGACATGTCAATACACCTTCTTAACAATGCAATTCCAGACAAGCTGCCTTAATATATATCTTTAAATACTATGTTTTCACTCTTGGTGCCAATAATTTGAAATTTTGTCTAATATGTTTCAGCTTAGGTTCATATTTCATGTGAGAACTCAGCTGCTTTGCTGAAACATTTGTATAAAATCAGCTTAATAGAACAACAACTGAAGATTTTTAAAATAAATGTTACGATTTGACATTTTATGAGTGAGCAGCCCTTAAAAGTGAGAGCAGCAGAAGGTTATGCCCAATGTCCTAAAATTGCTTGCATGTCCTGCATATAATTCAGTTTTAAGAATTGATTGCTACAGCAAACCATGAAAATCCAATATTTAATTTACTCACAAAGAATAAGTCACAAAAGCTGATACATTCTGCAAGGACATGTGTCTGTTGTTACACTCACAGACAAATCAACATTTTTGTATGGAAATAAGAAAAAGATTTCTCCATCATGACAGTCAATGAAATCCTCAAAATGACTGATGGTTTGGTTCTTAAACATTTCACTGCTCCAAGCTCTTTTCATATAGAATTGTGTTCACATTAAATTGTCAAGGGCAGTGGCAAGGGGATGGACTCTGATCCTTTCATCAGCAGTGCTCAGTTGTATAAAAATACAGAGAAACTTGAACATTAAAAGGAAATTCAGTGATTTTCCTCAAACGATTCTTGCAAAAACTTTTCTGCTGTACTTCTCTGCACTAAAATTGACATAACAATATTAAATAATAAAAATAGAGTCTCTTCAGCTAAAATACAGGTACACATGACATTTTGTACACACTCAGCTTGCTCTGGAGGAGAAAATACAGAATCACCATCAAGAACCCTGACTTTTTACTTCATAAATTCTAAGCAATGTGTTCACCAGAGAGCAAGAGATATGAATACCTGGAGATAACTCAATTAGACATATGACAAACATTCAACAGTGCTGTGGAAAACAAGTTCTGACTGCTTTATTAATATTTTTCACTGGCAGAAACATTCAAAATGCCAGCTGCAAAAGTTACATTTTACTAATACTTCCATTATGCATCTGAAAATAAAATAAATTGTGCACGGCAACCTCTCAAAACTGAATTAACCAAATCACATCATTCTGGGAACATAATTTCTGGAGAGCTGAGATGCTTCTCAGATAAGCAGACATAAAAATTTAATACCTTCCAGCACTTGAGTCTGCACAGAGGAAATTTCAGGATCTGCTGTAACTAAACATGGGCTACATTTGTAATAATACAAGCACTACACCATCACTTTAAATGTCACTATTGTTATTCAGCATGATTTCCTCTGTATGATGGCTCAAGTCAATTATAATGACAGATAGCATCCTACTGGCTTATCTGATTACCTCTGACCTTTTAACAGCTGCAGAAAGCCAAAACAGCCTGAAAGAAGAACTCATGCATATATGACACAAAACTGGAATTTCATATCTGAGCCATAGTCAAGAGCTCATTGAATGTCAGCAGATTTCTGACAAAGCCTATAGCAAATAATTTCTTGGATGGTTTGGCACCATGAGAGCCTGTCATTTATTATGGTTGAGCACTGACAGGGGACATAAACTTGATTAATTTTATATCAATACATGATATGAAAGTTATTACAACATATAGTTGATTTTAAAAATTTGGAATCCACTACCCAAAGTAACCATTCTTTTTGAGTATTATTTCTTTTTTCAGAAGCTTGGTTAGATGATTTAAGGCTGGGCTTCACAGGGATACAAAAATCAATATCAAGTGCAATTGTATATATTCAAAAAATGTGCTTTATTTTTGAACAACAGATTACCAACCAACTACTCAGAGAAGTCTCTCACTACTCACATGTCTTTTCTCATCCCTCAGACATAATTAGTCAAATGTGACTCTGATAACTAATCAAAAGCTTAACTTTGTGTTCCTAAAACGTCCAGAAACACCCAACCCATTACTCATAATAGTCTGAAAAAGCCATCCAAAATGAAGCTGCACCTGCTTCTCATAATAAGCTGATATTAATTTCAATTGTCCCCAAAATCTTCAATTAATTTTCATGGAATTTTTCAAACTGATAATACAGGTTAAAAACTGTTTTAAGTTCTGTGTACAAAAAAAAGCTCTCAGCTCACCCACCAGTACAGAATAATGGAAACTGGACAATCTCAAAAATGAGATGGAATCCCAGCTGTCCTTGTGGAAACACCACAACAATCACTATGTGGGCCTGGAGCACAATTCCACCCTAAGAAATCAGTGGCACCATGAGTTATCTCTTTTGGGACTCAGCTGAGAGAATGAACTGTACAAAGCAGCTCAAGGTTAGATTTATTGACAAATTAAATTTAAAGATGGAAACCAAAAATACAAGAATCAGTTGATGTCTGAAACTTAGGAACAGCTATAGTTGTAGCATTTGGCTAACTGAGAACACGAAATAGAAAAGTAAAATATCTGCAGAGTTTTTTGTCCTGCCTAAAAACTAATTATGCCAGTTCATGCTTCAAAAGGAAAGCTGTTATTTCTTGGTTGCTTGCTTTAATTTACAAACCTTTCTTTGGGAGCTCATTTTTTAAAAAAGGGTCTCCCCAGTTGCCCCTAAAGGTCCCATCCCACCCAAATGTCATTTTCTCAGCCTCCTTTGCACCAGCTGCACCTTTCCTGGGGCTTTGGCACCCTCGATGCTTTGTCAGTCCCCTACCCTGAGGACTCTGCCCTGGTCTGCAAAGTTCTCACAGTAAAAATAAGGACACCTGACTCAATGGAATGGGGACCTTCACTCCAATGAGTTTCAGAAAAATAAATATTGAAGAGATGAAAGAATGCAATTAGGATAGTAATACATCTCAAACAATGTTAATAACCTTTAGAAGCAGAGAGAATACCCAGTTTATTCAACTATCATAAAACAAATATTAAACACACTCTGGGAAAAAAGAAAAGATATGTAATTTCTGCTCAGAAAAGTAATTAAAAAGTGAACAGAATGGCTTGGCAGCTGCACAATAATCCCATCCAATATCTCAAACAGCCCATAGTGGTGCAAGATGCTCCACCCAGCTTCACCAGATAAAAATATTGCTGCAATCAATGGAATGTGTCCAATTTACTTAAGGTCTTTCAACTACAGAGCAGAAATAACACAAGTTTCAAGAGAAAATTTGAAATATTCACACACTACACCTAACAAAGAGTGACTGAGGGGATTGTGCCAGAATGCATTATTGTGTTGCTTCAAGAAGGAAAACAAGAATTTACAGATTGTGAGGCCCAGTGCAGTCAATACATGTCTGCTAGAGTTCAGCAGTCTCCCCTCTGAAATATGCTCCAGGAAGGGACTGCTGTGTGTAAGGCTCTGTATAGATGCCATAACATCTATTACAAGAGAAAAGTCAATTAATGTGCAATCCAAACCTTGCTTTGGAGTTTATCTGCACACAGAATAAAGTCAGTAGCAGTAAGAGTATGCTATTTCCTCCAACAGTGGAGAAAATGAGGATGGTTTAATCAATATTATGACAATTTAAGTTTTGCTACCCTACTAGTCAACTCAGTAAACATTTATTGTGCAGGAAGGGAATGTATTGGAAGCAGGATAGACAGAGTAAAGATCAGTTAGTGGCTTCCTAGGAAGCCAATCCTATTGCATATTCCAAGAGGTGCTTTACAAAAGAAATGCTCCTTGAAAGCTGGCTGGCAGATATCCTAAATAGCAGAGTCTTTACGTTTATGTTTGCTTTAGAGTTTTTATTTAAACCTCTCAAGTTTTCAGGGTGAAAGAACCTGTCCACCTTCACTCTGTATGTAGTAAACATCTCCCCAGACAAGTGCATCAGCCCTGGGTGTTTTATAAAGGTGGAAGATGGAGACAGGAAAGGTGACACTGAGGTACCCACTGATGCCTTTTTGGGCTACCTAAAAACAGAGGCCAGACAGAATTAAGGGAATAAAAGCAGTTCTATTTACTGAAAGGCCTTCAGGTACATTTAGGGCAGATGGAGCCCACCCAGGAGCTACACTCAAAAAATAGACAACGTGTCACAGGTTTTCACACTTTTATAAGTTTGGTCCATTTGTTTATTGGGGGTTAAACTTCCAATTACAGCTTCAAGTAACGGAGCCATTCACCCCAAGTTTGCTCTCCCCAACTCACTTTTGTTTCCATCTCTCAGTGCCTGAGGCAGTGAAGGGTCCTCGATTCCCAGGCCTGGAGAGGAATTGTTGTGTCTGCCCAAAATGGGAGAGCAGCAGCTCACACTGAGTATGGAATTTAGAGTTCTACACTAAAGAACTGCAGGATCACAAATATATGAAAAATATAAAAGCTAAAGTCCTAAGCCATCACCACAACAAACACCATATTTTTGCTATGGTTGTGCACTTTGTACCAGCCCACCCCCACATGCTTCCACCTCACAATTTAGAAGCCAAGTTTGTGTCTTAGATAATGTCCATGAAAAATATGAGAACCAGTTATTTTTTGAGCACAGCTGAAACAGGAGTGGAGCATGTAAGGTTTGAACTGCAATGCTGAAGCCTGCCAGCTTCATTTTCACTCCTCATGCTGAGCTGTGCAAAACAGGGGGAAAAGCTTAAAACTACACCTACAGTGGAGAATAGGTCCCAAAGTGCCTAAACTAACCTCATCCTCCTTTTAATAATCTCCATAAGCTTCCACAGAAAATACCTTCCTCTATTTTTAAACCAGAAACCACAAGCCAATTAATGCTTTATGAAGAAAACTGTTGTTAAGGTTGTTTTTCAAACTCAAACGGCGATACTTTATACAGTAAATGGACTTTATTTAATGCTCAATTAAATTTTAATTGCTTGGTGACACTATTCATAATCATCAAACTAGCTAATGTTTATTAATAGCCATTTCTGATAGAGTATAGCACCTCAGATTTCCATGTGAATTTGGAAAGACAAAAATAAATTTGATACAGTTGCCAGCTGAACAATCACATTTAACACACCTCTTGCTCTAATGCTCATGTGGCTTTAAAATATTTGAAACTTTAAAACAAATATAGCACAGGTAATAAATAAACTGTAGATACAAAGGCAAAAACATCTCTCAGAACTTGAAATCACTGAGACATCACCAGAAAATATATTGGAAGTCACTTCACTGAAAACACAATATATCATCAAGAAATTACTGCCTCATAACAACTTCTTAATACCAGACATTTTAAACACCCCCATCCTAATTTAACAAAGTTATTCTCCAACAGCCACACATTTTAGCACTCACCTCACTATCAGCAGGCTTCCCTCACATATTTCTCCCATGGCAAACTCAAATCCTCCTAAGGAACTTCTTCCCTTTCTGCCCTTTGGGCTTTCCCAGAAGCTGTTTCTAATTGGTAGTTTGATGCTAACTGGGGGAAGTAATTAAGCCCTTCATCATTCCCCACTGACCTGCTGCCTTGTAGGTCATGCACTTCCCACCATGAAGATCTGGTTTTAGTAGAAAAGCAGAATAAAGTCAATAAGCATTTGAAACATGGCTTCAAGGTGTGGATATAATAAACACAGAAAATTCAAGTTACTGCCACATCAACCAGGTTTTTAACTGCAGGCAGCATGTGTGGGCTGATTTTTTTATTCAGTTTTTCATTGTGTTTGGGGGAACTGAGGTGATGACCATCCTGTCCTCTACTGTGAGAACTGCACAGAAAGCTAATTGTGGCTGTGAGCAACTCAGTTCCTTTAGGAGTGTACACATTTATCTTGGATAGGTGTGAGAGCAGGTCGTGAATTGCTCTGGAGAGAAGGCAAAGCCTTTTTCTGTCATCATTTTTCCAGGTTCACACAAACTTCTGCTGCTCTCTTCATTCCAATGCACAATTTTTACACATTGGAACTATTTAACCATAAAAAGAAAAAAATAAAAACAAAAATTATGGGTTTTTTTTCACTCCTGCTTCACCACCCAGAGAATCCCTGTAGAGATCACTGTGTGCAGTTGTCTTTAGTGACCAATGTCCTCACTCTGATTTTTGGGTGAGCTCTGCTGGAGTCACCCTCAGTCACCTCACACAGGGATTCCCAGCTGCACATAAGCTGGCCTAGAACAACACAGAGGAAGGTAGAAGTGAGATGATTTAAAGGAATTTATTTGGCAGTTGAAAAGTTCCCTCCTCTTCCCACAGCATGAATGTGCTTTAAGGTATAAACCATTTCCATGATGGTATTTTCATCTTTATGGTGGTACCTCAGGAGCCAAGAGCAGCATAATGGTTCATTTCCTGCAGGAATGCTTTGGTGTGTCCTCTTCTGAGCCACCTTTCCTCTGGCCCTTCCAATAATTCAAATAATCTACCAAGAGCAACCTTCCTAGATGTTAATTACCAGCTGGCTGCCAAAAGGCAAAATTAAATTCTATGCAATTTTTTTATGTGAAAAATCCATTATTTGACGAAATTCACATCTAACACAGAAAATAATTTTCCAACTTCTCCAGAATTCACGTGGCAAAGTTTACTTTAGAAATCATCTCCTCTCTAATACACATATTGTGAACATTTAATTTTGCACATTTGAGTAGCCTCACCTTTATATAAGTATATATATATAAGTATACTTCTAAGGCCTTATTTATATTGCCAGGTAAATGACTCTCAATATGGAATTATCATCTAAATTGTCATTCAAAAATGTGATAACTTTAATTTTAACATGCGCTCATTCTCTTAAAATTGCTTTTTTTAATAATTAAATGTGTTTAAAACCCCCTTTACTATTTTGCAATCCCTTACACAGCATCTAAAGACATGAAAATTTTTTTCCTTAGGCTCAGCATGTTGGTCAGGAGACTGGACCCTGTGTTGGGAGAGGAATTAGAGAGGCACCATCCCCCCAGATGGGCTCTGAAAGGTGCCCTGGACAGAGGTGCTGGGGAAGGCACAGGGCTCAGTAACCCCCTGTGCTGTCTGGATTTATCTGCAGGAGTTGTTGCATTAACTTGATTAAAACACACAAGTTGCAAAGGGAATGGAAACGCCTGAGTCCTCGTTTTCAATGAGTTCAGGGAGTTGCCTCCCTGCCCCAGGAGTGCATGAATACTTCAGATATTTTGATAGCTGAGACAGTGGCACACGAACCCAGCACGTGCCACAGTCCCCAGCTATATCTAATTAGGATAGCAAGTGCATATATATATATTTCTTTTCATTTAATTCTGTTAATACATTATGATTGAACACTTGTCAACCCCCAGCACATTTCCAAAAGTGGCTAAAGGTTATTGTTGTAACAGAACAGCAAGTTACATGATAGTCTTCCACAGGGCTTGTTAACATTATCAGAATTACTGGTGAACAGGAAAAGTTATCCCTTGGGTTCAGGATAAAGGAGTGTAAAATGCTATTACCTTCCTTTTAGTAGCTCTTTCAATAAAGGTCTTTTTAAATAAAGTCAAGAAAATGACATAGCTCTTTTCAGTTTTCCTGTGAAGTAATTACAGCTGTAGATCCTTGAATTTTGTGTAATTTCAAATGAAAATTAACCAGTGTTAAATATCGATTGCTTTTCTCTGTCATTAGGCTTAATGAACTAAGCATTAATACTGTCAAAATGGCATCTGGTTACATGAAAAGATGCTATAAGGATGTGTCAGCAGTTTTTCCAAGGGCTAATTTATACACAACTTATGAAAAACATAAATACCGGATTATTTTCGAAGCCAGCAGTTTTCTGTAATGCCTTGGAATGAAATAATAGCTTGCTCTTTTCAAAAGGAGCAGCTGAGTCTGGAGGTGGCACTGTTTCCCTTCAGCAGAAAAGTCAATCCCACCATGAGATCGAGTCCAGCACACCCTGGTGCAACTGGTGGATTTATGCAAGGGACACAGCTCTTAAGGAACGTAATTAAACTAAACAGATGCCTGATACACACTTGAAATCCTCTGATATAGTCCTCTATATAGTAGAGGATATGCCATCCCATTTCTGTTTGGACTGCAAGTAATTTAAGAATTTGAAGATCAAGACTCTTCAGCAGATTTACTTAGATTAAAATTTAATGAATTAATGACTTTAATAACCTTAATTGGCAAAAATTAGTTTAAAAGACACAAGAGAGTGTAGAATTCTGCAAACAGGACTTGCTAAACTCCTCCAAAGGCTTCCTGCAGGTAGCTTCATTTAGGGTATGCCTTATAATTATAATTCCTTATAATTTCTATTGTCTTGGCACATCATTCCAGCCTGCATCCATCCTTACCTCAGAAATAGTGACACAATCACAATTTGAAAAGAGATAAGGCAATTTCTCCACCATCAGACAAAAGGCAATTTAAATCCTAGGAAATTCCCTCTTCAATTCCAGCCCTCAAAACATAAACAACCTGTATAAATATATTTTTCTATTAAGTTTTCCTCTTGGATAGTCTCAATTCCTTTCTCAAAGTGTTTACAGGTAGTTTGCATGAAAGAAAACATGTTTCTGTCTGTCAAAATAGGGATTGACTATGGATTTGTGTAATTTAAGCAGTTCACATTCCAGGTAGAAACTTAAAAAATGTGTTGTCAAAGTATCCAGAATGAAAACCATGTTCTTGATGTCACAAGAGCATTGCTCAGCAAATGTAGAGTTAGCTAAACAGAGCCAGCAATGGCAGAAGAGGAGGAGTGTCAGCCTCAGGGGAAATTAAAGGAGCTGTGCCACTCTCTGCCTGCACAGACCCTCATTAAAGGCACTGAGACATTGCTTAAGGACTCACTCTGCTGCTTGTTCAGTGTCTGTCTCCTGCCTGCTGCTGTTCTAGAGGCCCCAGTGGAAAGAATCCTCCAGTTCCTGGTGCTCTGGGGCCATTCATTCCCTCCTTGGTTCTGTTCCTGGGTGAGGGATTCTGCTGCAGGAGCTGCTGTGGACAAGGTTCCACCCTCCCATCCCCTTCCCTGGGGTGTGAGCAGCCACCAAGGGACAGGAGGGCAGGCTGGCAGAGCTGGGACATCAGGAACCTTCACTCTCCTTGCTGAAGCACACAGAGAGTGGCTGAAGGGGCAGGGAAGGAGACACAGACATTCTGAGCCACTCCAGCAAGGGCTGCTGTGAGATCATTTATATCTTACAGCTCCACTATATGGAATTTTTTGCAACTAGAAAACCTGCCAAAGACCTCTCCCCAAATCTGGCATGCCAGACTGAGAGATCCTTATGTGGTCCTTGGGGGCTTGAGCAACCTGCTAAACCCACACCTGCAAGGTAAAGTAAAAATGAAGATTATTTTCTCTACACAAACACAACAGGTGAATATTCTGTGTAGCTAGAATTAAAAGTCCATGCAAATAAAACAGTTTCATATTTTTTAAAAAAAAAGGAAAGTAAAAGCATTTCAGTGCTTGCTTCCATCAAGTAGAAAAGGACTCCAACTTTCTTAACAGGTGTTTTAGTTGTGTTTCTTGATGCAGTTTAGTGAACAAATGCATTCTGAGAGCTTTAAATTGAGATTTATTTGTCCTTTTGCTAATCATGAATCAACCTTCTTTTAGATCAATTAACTAAATCACTCTGGAGGCAGCTCAATGCATTCTTTATGGATGAAAACCTTTGTTCTCTATTGCCCATAATATCTCTCCACCCCAATAAATACCATTAATAACCTACTTGCTCACTAGTGTTTGGAACTTCCAATGTTTCACAGCAATTCATTTCTTATGACTTGCTAACAAAAATAGATTTGAGTAAAACATCAATATTAATACGTGCTTACGTTCTCCCTTCTGTTCTTTCAAAAGTACTTAGTTTTCACAAAGAAGTTTATAATGGTATTACTCATGTCACTATAAAACCTCAATGATTTTTCAAACAAAAACTTACAAGAAAAAATATGTGACTACTGCAATGCATACTAGTGTTCTTTTTTTTTTCCACATAGCATACATAAACCCCAAATAAATTTAAAGTTTCCACTCTGAAATTCCCAACTAGAAAACCCTACTTAATTACAGTATTTATTAGCACAGGAAAGTACCTGGTCCTAATTTCTTCCGCAGTTTCAGCAAGACAGGGCCCTTGATGTATTACACTTCCTGTAATCGTACTTACATTCCTCCTTTTGTTAAAAATCATCCTGAGATGATAATTATTCTAGCCGAGGGCCAGGGCTTCAATAACAGCTGAGGCAAACCGTGGCCTGCCAAAACTGGGCTCAGAGAGCGTTTGAGTCAATTTACATTTCATGAGAGAGGCCAAAAGCGCTCTGGCCACCTCGGGACGGGATCCAGCAGCCCCACATTGGCCTGGAGCTGTGTCAGGAGAGGTCCAGGGTAGATTTTAGCAAAATGTTCTTCCCCCAGAGGGTGCTGGGCACTGCCCAGGCTCCCCAGGGAATGGTGACATTCCTGAGCTGCCAGGAGCGTTTGGATAGCGCTGCCAAGGGATGCCCAGGGTGGGAATGTTGTGGGGTCTGTGCAAGGGCAGGAGCAGGGCTGGATGATCCTCATGGGTCCTGTCCAATTCTGTGATTGATCCTGTAATTCTGTGATTGATTCTGTGATTGAATCAGAGAATCACAGAGTCACTAGTTTGGAAGAGACCTCCAAGAGCATCGAGTCCAACCCCTGCCCTAACACCTCAACTAACCCATGGCACCCAGTGCCACATCCAGTCGTTATGTAACACATCCAGGGATGGTGACTGCACCACCTTCCCGGGCAGGCCATCCCAGTACTTGATCACTCCTTCCATAAAAAACTTTTTTATTTATAAGGATACTTCCCTGCAGCCACAACAGAGCCTTTGTGGTGGTTACTGTAAGTGATCTCCTTGTGTTCCCCTTGGCTACAAAGCTACTTTGTGGTGTTTCCTTCTGTGCTGTGGAGGAGATGGAGTGTGGGAGTGGCTGGGTGGGCGTCTGTCACTGGCCATGGGCAACCCACCAGAAAGGAGAACTCACAGATTCACTTTTTCCATCGTGGAGGATCAGGAGGGTAAGAGAAGACACGGACTCTGTGCTGGGAGGGGAGCCAGGCGTGCTGTGGCACCCCCAAAAGGGGACAGGGGAGCATCTCTTGTGCACCTCCCCAAAATTCTTCACTCCCGTGGTCACCAGGAGACAGCACACACTGCAGGACACCCTCTGTGGGACAAGGACAGCTGTCCCATTTGGATTTGTCCTATAGACCTCATTGCAGTGGATTGGGCTGAGTGGAGCAGGCTCGGTGACAGCCAGCAAATCCAATTTGTGTCATTCCTGCTGAAATGCTGTGCCAGTGTGGCCCAGCCTGTCAGCTGCTGCAGGTGAAGGATGAGGAAATGATGGCACACCCAGTGCAGGATCAAACACAAAACTCTCCTCAGATATTGCTCGTATTATTGTGCCAGGCTAAGAGTTTGTATTCATTACTCCACATCCTCACCACTGCCCAAATTCTTTCCTCATCTGAAGTTAAAATCTTGCAGTAGGATCCTTACTAAGATTGCACTGAAAACTGAAGGCAATGTGGATGGTTGTTTTATTGCCTTTTTTATTTTTTGGAAATAAAATTAATGTTTCCATTTTAAATAACCACATTGAGGGCTCAACGATAATTTTTTTTAAAAACAATCTTTCAGATTGGAAAAAGTTATGATTCTAATTCCCCATTCCAGTCTGAAATGAGGATAGAAGGTAAAATATTTGTTTCACAAAATTTTATGGGATTTCTACGGTTTCTACAGCATTCGAAAACAAATTTATTCATAAAAGTAGATCTACAACACATTGTATTTCTTATGAAATAAGAAAAGTACAAAGTACTAAAAATATCAGCACACATCAAGCTGTAAAACTCAGCAATTAGTAAGGTTCAATGCAAAATGGACATATATTTCTGAGAAGAAAACTGTGATCAAAATGCATGTTAAAATCTGAATTGTCAAGTGAGTGAGAGGTTTATATAATAATAACGATGATTATTATGATTAATAACAGTAATAATAATAATAGCAGTGTTGGAAAAGCAGCCCAACCACAGACCTCTCCATGGCTGCAATGAGACATCTGTATGAATGTGGAATTGTACAGTTTTTGAGACACTCTTTGTCATCTTCCTTTCCAAAAGCTATAGGACTCTGGAGATTATTAACTTTTCCAGTTAATTAACCTAATTCATCATGCAATTTTAATGTCAAATGTTACACTATTCTTAACTCCCATTTCAAAGACTCATCCAGGAATATATTAATTTTCTCATTTAACTTGTGTATTTTATGGTTTTACTATTTCGAGGTATTCTTAGGATTATTTTTCTTATGTCTGAAATATGAACTCTAAGAAATATTGAACACCAGAGATCAATTTACTGATTTCCATAGGAACAAAGACATTTGTACATATTTATGCATTGGTGAATGTCTCAGGTTGTATTTAATGTTGGTCTTTATTGTCTTGTATACAAAATTCTACCCAACAATGATGAAATATTTTATTCAACTTTTTTTTTCTTTAATCACTAATGACAAAATCAGTCCATTTAAGGTCAATATGCTAATTTTACGTAAATTCCTAATCAAACACTAAAATCAACATAAATAGGATTAAATTTTCAATTTGAATTTCTCTATTTACATCAACAGCTTTGCTTGAAAACACATCATACCTATTTATTTAAATAGCTTCAAACCTTGATTTGAAACGATTTGAGACCAATTTTTCGGTGGTTTTGCTGTCATTAAGGGTATAATCTCAACCTGGCTGCACTGTGCACTGCTTAGATGAATAATAATGAAAGAACTACTGGAAAACAAAACGTGCATCTCCTGCTTCATCGCTCTGTACAAACACTACAGAGAGAAATATCAAAGGTAACACGAGCTGGCTTTCAAACTGATCATGCGAGCAGAAAGTTCACTTGTGTTCTGTAAACTTTCAGCATGGCTCTGGGGCACCACTGCAGCACCAAGATAAAAGCAGAGATGATTATCTGTTCCTCTCAAAGAATGCTCTACCTGCGAGATGTCAGGAGGGTTTGGACCATGATGGCTGTTTTGCAGATTAGATGTCTATCTGTGCTAGATAAGATATTTGTGTTTAAATGAAGCTTGCTTCTTTTGTTTCTCATGTGGAAATTCATTTTAACTCTTTTGGTATTTACACTCTTGATACAATTTGTAATGTATTTGCATGCAGTTAATTTGTTTTTCTGAAAAAACTCCAGGAACTAGTTATTTATTCATTCTCTTATCAAAAGCACTCATGTTCTAAATATTAATTTCTTTTTCTTACATCTGTATTTTGCCTTCGTAAAAAAATATCAGTAAACTACAAAAGAGGGATGTCTGGGCAGACACTGAATATATTGGACAGTAGTCAAAAACATGAATCTTTTGTGATTAAGACCAATATCTAGGCTCCTGTGGTGATGTAGTGCTATCAAATACTGCGCCAGCCCGTGCCCAGTCCTACGAGAGCTTTCCAGGCTATAGATTTCAGCATGATAAAAGTGTTCTCAGACTCAAGGAGGAATTTTCTTTCTCTCTGAAGGCTTACCTCCTGGTTAGACAGGCTTGTGATACTTGCCTGCTGGAAAATTTTCCCTTTTATCTACTTCTAATTGGCTGCTTCCCATGGAACAGGAGCAGCAGGGAGCTCCCACAGGAGCCAAGGTGGGCAGTGCTGGCTGACTGGCAGCTGATGGATCCAACAGAGAGCCTCCACCACCTTTCCCAGAGTTTTTAATGCTGAGAGGAGATGGTTATTTCTGCAGGAAAATAACTCTGGAGAGAAAGAGAAGCAGAGTTTAATCACCCTTTTATCTGTGAAACTCATCGTTGTTTACAAGAAGTTTTCTCCTGTCCGTGACAAACCCCTCGAGTTTGGCACTGTCACTTAAATTGTACTGAAAGCTGCTCATAAAACTGTTTACAGGGATTTTTTTTTAATTCAAATCATTATGACCTAATGATCAAGCCATTACAGCAAAATGCTAAAAGCAGAGACATACCAGCAGTAAATATAGCTTGCATCTATGCCAGATTTGGTTATCTCCTGCACTCTGTGTTATTGCTACAGTGAGCAATAATGTGAATCATCTGATTAGAGTCACTAACAAAATTCTCAACATCAAAACTGATGAAGTCAGTGAAAGCTCTGCCAGGATTTTACCTACTGTATTCAGCACATCGTATTTGCATTTTTATGCAATGCAGGATGCAATAGCTGCTTTTTAACCATATGCTTTTAAAAATCAAGCAAGCCCAATTTCAGCAAAATGCATTTGGATTTACAGATGTTCCAGACAGCCTCTGCTCTACTCAGGAAATGCTCTTCCTGTTCTTATTGCATAAAGCAATATAAAAATTTGAACAACAGTTGTATACCTTAAGCTACAGTGTCTGGATTCAGTGTTTATAGGTTAAAGCTCCATTAGGGAACCAAGCACAGAAAAATTAGAAGGAGCTTTTTACTTTTATTTGTACTTGTGTTTTTATTTCTGTATTTTACAATTAAATTCCTTGTTCAACCACATCCACAATATTACAAAACATCAGGTATCTGTGGTTTTATTGTCAGTCACCCACTGTTTTCCTGCTTGTGGAAGTCTCTTGGCTCTGACACTGGTAAATACCACAGAATAAACTGTTTCTATATTTAAATCTATAAGCACTACATGGGTAGCAATAACTGTTACAAGTATTGATTTTATCTCTCTCAGTTCAGGATAGTAATTCCATTTTCTGATTGCAACTTTGCTCAAACATTAAATTAGAAGATGTAGAAAAGCAACCCATTGTTGAAAAGTAATTTGGTGTGGTTTGGGGCTTTTTTTTTATTTGAAAACTTGCTTAGTGCTTGTAAATCAGCAACCACATTGAAAAGCAGCACACACCTGTGATGGCAACAAAACCAAATAATTAAGAATAAACTACTGTAATGTTAGCCCACCAAATGAATTGAAATTGGAAAATATGTAGCAAAAGTTAAAAGCAAATATACAAAAAAATCTAGTTTCAATTTACTGCACAACCCCATGTGCAATTAGTGAATCCTAGGCTGCAACCTTCAGGAATACCTGTGTTTGAATCCTGTGTCCAAAGTGCCCCATCTGTTTTAGCCTCAATCCCAGCAAGCGCTTCACAGCTGGATATTAAAGATAAAGGAAAATTTCTCTGTGCCCTGGGTGACCCAAGTGTCATCATGAGCTCATACTTGAGCTGCAATAAGGAGAGGCAGCCCCACATTTATCAGTGATCCTATTCTTGGAGGACACAGGAGCCTCTCAAGCCCAGCTCTGCTCTGAGTGTCACTGAATTTTGCTTTCAACTGCTCTTACACCCTTTGTAAATAACTTACAATGCATTGCTGAGCCTTGACATCCTAAACTGGAACCAGAGAATTGAGCTGGACTGTCTTCCAGTAAAGAGTGGTAAATTCATGCATTCACAGACATCCTGCTTGGTTTTAAGCATCTGTACAAACATACCTTGAGACAATTTTGTTGATAAAATTAAAGGAATAGATTATTCATTTGTTTAACAACAATGGAATCAGTAAGATTTTTGATTTTTTTTAATATATTCATCCCTTGTGTATACAATTTGGTCATTCCAAAAGTACTGACAGAACTTCCAAACTGATTTTTATGTGGTGCAATGATCAGTTCTTCCATCAGACACCTCCCATAACTGGATGAAACAGTGCAATTACATGAAGCTCCTTCAGGAGCAAAACTGATATCTAAAAAGTCTGTAGTGGAATTAGCAGCTCTTGAAAGTGAAAGAATAGAAATCAAAATTCCCATCTTTGTCACGGACACAGTCTGTGACTATAAAATTCTAAAACTTATTTACCATAATTATATGTCAGAAGGAAATTGAGTGAAAGATGTTCTAAAAGTGCAACTCCTGGAACCAACAGAGAGAACAGCTGTGCAATATCTACCTGAAAATAATAAAATATCACCCACGGCAGTCATGTGACAGGGGGGCGGGGCCACGTGACACCCCGGAAATCACATAGCTAGGGGGTGGGACCACGTGGGATCCGAAGAAGTCACGTGACTGGGGGCGGGGCCACGTGAAACCCGCGGCAGTCACGTGGGTGGGGCGGGGCCATGTGACATCCATGGCAGTCACGTGTTTGGGAGGTGAGGCCATGTGACATCCATGGCAGTCACGTGGGTGGGGCGGGGCCATGTGACACCTGCAGCAGTCACGTGGGTGGGAGAAGGGGCCATGTGACATCCGTGGCAGTCACGTGGGTGGGGCGGGGGCATGTGACACTCGCGACAGTCACGTGGATGGGTCACGTGACCCCCCCCGGCCCCGCCTAATCTTCTAATCCTCACATGAAGATTACATTTCCAGTTCAAGGACCGTAGACCACAATTATATGTGCCCTTAAGTGACAATAAGCAATCTAAAAGCTTATTACCCTACAGCAGTGGTGTCTTTAATTTTAATAAAAATAGAACTGTGACATGCCTGACCTTATAAATAACACTGATGTAATAATTTTAAATATTATTTGAATGTCATAGTGATAATAGCAGGTTAACTGGACCCATAATTAATACAAACTATGAAATTCTGCTGTTCTACTCAGTGTCTGGAAGAACACCAGCAGAAAGAATAAGTGAAATGTCCTCTTTGACCCTATCTCTAGAGCAGACTATGACAAATTAAAGACATAAAATGTTTAAATGACATATAGGGTACACACAGTCTTTCTCCAAGAATAACAGGAGAAAAATTAACTTTTCTGCATTGTGGATCCAGAACTATTCACTGTGGTATGTTAAGGAATTGACATGTGCTCCCATTGACTTTAGGAGTACAGGATCTGTATTTCAGCCAAGTAATTTATAACTCTTTTTATTAATAATGACAACTGACAGTATATCAGCTCCACTGCAATAAGAATCACTGGTTGCTCACAGAAACTCAGTGCTTATAAAACCTTTGACAGAAATCCACTTATTCTGCTCACTACTGCCTTGTGCCTGCTCCTTTCTCTCATTAACCATTCTCCTTTCTCTGCTTCACACATGATTTCTTCTTTCAGGGTATTTTCTTATTTGAATACAAAAATGATATATATAGAAACCCCCTAAAATATCCACTCCATCAAAATCTCTAAAGGCAAATCTCATATGCTGAGGGTTTAGCAAGGTGAAAAAAAGAGGTTTTCTCAGTTTGTATTCACTGCTCATTAATGAGGTCCTAGAACATCCCCATTTGTAATTATGACACATTCTGCCAACAAAAAAAAAAAAAAGCCACAAGCTATCTGGAAGTGTTCATGGAACTCCACGCTGGCTTTTATATTCACTGTAAAATCCAGATTACAACAGAATGAAAATAGAAGCAAATATAACATTTAGGAGGAATAAAAAGGTAAAGGGACCCTGCATTGTCAAATATAAAGGAACTAAAGAGCTGTAGCCTGTTGGATCCGTGGTGTTTTAAAGGCAGTGGGAAAGTAGCAGCAATGAAAGGTAATAAACTGGGAAAGATGTATTTTCATTTGTGATAGGTACACACGGGTTTGACAATGGAGCAGGCTGGGTGGGAAAGATTTCAATGAACTCAGGGACTGCACTCAGGAATCCTAAGAAGATTTTAATGTCTCACACTCTTTGTCCCAGCCTTAAGGACAGAATCTGCTGTGCTGCCCTCACAGGTCTGGTTTGCAGCACAGGTCTGCAGCCTCTTCTTTCTTTTTCTTGCTATGGATAGAATTATTTAATAATAAAAGCAGGGGAACATGTATTGACTGTAACAGTGCAAAGGAGACACTCAGGTGTTTCCAAACATCCTCAGCCTTCCTGATCCAGAATCCTGGCATCCAGTAAGGTTGACTTGGGTTTATAAATTCAAGCTCTGAGCTTCAAAAAGCCAGTTATGTCATTTCTATGCCCTGAGGCATTTTGGCTGTGTTTTATGGTTTAACACAGAATTGTTCCTCTGTACCTTCAATAATTCAGAGTTCTAAAGAGCCACTGTAGGTGGGGCCCAGCAGAGGGTGAGTGGGGACACCATGGCTTTGTCTTTGATGCTAATGAGACACAAACATGTTTTTTCCCCAGCGATTTAACTAATACCTGACAACATGTCACTGTCAAATCCTGGGGAAGAAATCAGGAATTTTTCCTTCTGTACAAAGTCAGCACTGCCCTTGTTTAACTTACCTCATGTTTAAGCTACTGTTTCTCCTTAATATTTACTTGTGTACTTTATATTTAAAGAACAGCTTTCTACAAACAACCACAGCAAAGCGCACCAGAAACAACAAAGCTCAATTCAGTAGAGACAGCAACTTATTTTACTCTAATAATTTTTAATATGAAAATACTTTCCACACTGTTGATATTCTCAAGGAATTATTTTGAGAATTACATCCAAAAGTGCCAAAGGTTCTTAAAGTTCTCGAGCTCAAAATTTGACTTTTCAATTAGCATGACAATGGTGTCAGTGTTAATAACCACTAACCAGAATTAAAGAGGACATCCCGAGGCTCTGGGAAAACAAAATGTCTTGATGCATAAGGGTTTCAAGCATAGTACATATATATCTAAAAAGATTTTAAAAATGAACAAAAAAGAGGGGAAAATGCCTGAAATACACAGATTTTCCAAACACTTTTGTATTATTGATTATCCACTTTTTTTCTTCTTTCTAAACTATTATTGATTTCCTTTTATTACCTATTGTGTCTCTTTCTCCACTGACTTGGTGGCCCAGTTCCCTTTTTCATTCCCTCACCATCCTTTGGAGTTTTGTTTCCCTTCTGAGATTTTCCAAACACAAGATATTCTTCACCCTGCTCTAAATATTTAATTAGATGTTCATTAGTAACTGACTTAATTACTGTCCTCTGCATGGACTTCTTTCATGTCTTCAAAATTTTATAAAATGTTATAAACACCTTTCTTCTTTTCTTTCATCAACAAAGGCTCTGGTCTCAGTTTTTTTATTGCTTTTGTTTATCTTGGGCCTTACACTCAATATGTTAATTTAGTTGCTCTTTGGAGTGCCAGTATGCATAAAATACAATAGATGAGAAAAAAAAAGAAGTGCTTCTTGGTGTATTTGTTTAATATTTGTATCTTATCTCTCTAAGAAAACAAAGTAAGTGTTTTTGTCAGATCTATCCTCAAAATAATTCTGAAATTATTCACCAATATCAACCACATTAAAAGCTGGAAAAGAAGTCATCTCAAAGACAAAAGATCCTGGGAGCTTTATAGAAATCAGTGACTGCAAGGAGTGGGAGATATAAATTAACTTTTGCAGTGAAAGGAGACAAGTGGATCTTAAATCCACTTATATGTACTGGCCAGCCACGACATCCATCCTCCATCCTGAGCATTTCCCAGTGACAACAATGGGAAGATGGAAAAAAAACCAGATACTTGATGGGCAGAAAAGGCAAGAAAAGACTTTTTTGCACAGGTCAGCTGTTTAGTTGTGTGCAGAGGGCTGGTTGTACATGTGCACAGATAAATCTGACTGTCCATCTGTTGAACAGGTAAAAAAAAAATATTCCAGAGTAAAATATTATCTGAGCAAAACAAATGGAATGAATTTTAAGAAGGAAACACACAAAAGACTGTGTGCAAAACTTATAAAGAAACCCTGACTTAAGCCAAACAATTCCCAGGTGATAGCTTCATTGATTTTAGGAGATGAAAGGCTTTTAATAAGGTGGAAAGAAAGAAAAAACCCATTTCACACAAAAGCTATAGGGAGAGAGAAATAAATAGGCATTTTTTCCCACAGCCATGACTGAATTAACTTGAACTGGGTCCAGGTATCTGAACTCATAGAGTGATAAGCAAATTACTGAGAATTCCTCCAATTAATTCCCTTGTTGCTTTAGGGGCAAAGCTTGTTTTTGCTGTTCTGGAACCATCACAAAATTAGGTATTTTTTAACTGACTCCATATAATTACAGTATTAAAGTTCCTCTTTGGGTTAAAATTCTTGTATGGATTTACATACAGAACTCCCCTGCAAAACATCATCTGTACAAAGATGCTTTTCTCTGGGGGCTACGTGTCCTATTTTGACAAAAAAACCTTTGTGCAAACTCTGAAGCTGAATTATAAGCACCAACCAGCAATTAATAAGGATTGGAGAGAGTCAAGGCACTTACTTCTGCCTCCAGGAGTATAATCCCATTTCTCTCTATTCCAAAATTCAAAATGCAGCTCTGAGAACCTTTGGCTGCCCCATTTCTGCTGATCACCACAGACAGAGTGCCCATTCCAACCCCTTTTCAACAACTCTACATTTCAGTTTTCTTATGAAAGGCCTTGAAATGCAACAGCATTTAAGGGGCAGTTTAATTCACATGATTTAGGGCTTGTAAATATTCAAATATTAAATAGAATAGCACATTTCAGAAGCTGAAAGAAAACAGAAGTTAACTTTCCCTATGTCTGGTATGCCTTCTATTGCTACAACAGGAATTCAAATTGAATTATGTGGAATCCAAACCAGGAAAAAGAAATGGCATTGTATGAATGAGATACCTTCTAATTTTTGTGCAGTTTTCTATTATTTTCTTTTATTTTCTTTCTTTTTTTGTATGGACACATCAGGTATGATCATGAGGTATTGAGTCCTGGAAGTACAAGACAGATTTGTTTTATGATTTTGGATCTTTGGTCTTTCTGTTTGATAAATGAAGTTAGTAGTCATTAAAGAAGCTAAGCAAAAGAGATCTTCAGATAAGTTAAAAAAGTATTAGCTAAATCTAGCTGGTAGTGTTTGATGATTTATTAAAAACAACCATATTTGTAATCTACTTATTGGAATTAAATTGTACTTAATATTGACTTTCCATTCTATCTTAAAATAATTGGACATGATATAAACTTTAATTCCATGATCAATAGCTTCAGTTTAGTCAGAAATGTCACCATGTCTTAAGGGAGTAGGAGTTTATTTAAGCAAACATGAAGGTAAACACTGGAAGAGGAAATCTACTTTCTCTCTCATAAATATTTTACTTTGTTTCATCAGCTGGGCTAAAGAGATTAATTGTTAGCACTGTTAATTCTCTCCTCACTCCTTACAGCACAGGAATTACACTGTGATTAGCAATGGTCAGGCAAAAGCAGCTTATACCAGAATGTTCCATCTAACTTCATAATTGTTTATAGAGCTCTAATCAGGATGGAAAACCTTATGAAGATGATTGTGTATGTTTTATTTTTGTCTCCAAAAATACCAAGGAGACACTAATAATAATAAGAAAACTCAAAATAAACCCCCCTGTGAGCTACCTTGGCACTGAACTGTCAATTTTTGGCTTTTAAAGGGAGTGTGATCAAGAACAAGTGATTGCTTGAACATATGGTTTTAATATCATTCTTTATCCGAAATATTTCAGAGACTATAGCTTTATCAGGATGATAAACCCCCCTCATTTTCTGGGGCAAAGAGAACTTGATTTTGAGATTTAGGGCTCCGTGGCAAATAACTGATTTTATCCTGCTGTTTCCCCATAGGGAAAAAGTTGAAAAAATATGTAAAAATCTATGTTTAGACTTTGATACTGCTAGGTTTAAAAATTTGCTGTTTCATAAAACCAAAGTTTTCCACATTTTTGACATAAAAATAAATTACGATCAAAATTAACTGAAAAGTGTATATTTAGTTACCTAAGCACGAACTGAAATGTAATGCCATTTGTTTGACAACCTTATCTCCTGTTACTGTCAAATATGAATTCTGCTTTAACCAGGTCAAACAGAAGAAAAATAAGTCTGAGATTTTGATAGGATTTTCACTGTTCATTTGAAATACATATATATGTTGTTAGTCTGTAAATTCACTTTGGTTTTTTTTTAATTAATGGGGACTCACCACTGACTTGCTAAAAGAGAAGCACTTAATGCCATTAAAATGCCACTTTCCTCCTAGCAGGACCTCAAATCTCAGTCTGTTGTGTGCTTTTGTCTCAAGAGAAAGGAAAAAAAAACCCAGAGGAGGTTTCAGGAATCCTTATTTCCAAATAAACACTGCTGTTCTGGGGCCCTCCCACTTACAGCACGTTAAAACATGACACTGAACAACCTCCTTTTTTAAATGCTTGTGAAAGGAGAAAGGTTGGTGATGCTCTGAGGTAAGAAAAAAATGTATTTTAGACAAAAGCATGAAGATTTTTGTCAGGATCTGTAATGAAAAGCACATTTAAACAGTGGGGAAGGGTTGAGGCAGCCTGCACACAGAAATATCACCCTTAATTTGCCCATCTGTCCAACAGCTGTAATGTGCCATCTCTCCCCCCTGTCTCTCCCTAACCTGCAGATAATACATGACAGAATAAAGAGGTACCTGATCAGGTGGGGTTTTACATTCTTTATGGAGGTGTTTTCACATTCTTTATGGAGGTGTTTTCACATTCTTTATGGAGGTGTTTGCAGCTGACACACAGCGTTATTCCTCTCCTGACCTTCTCCAAGGCTGCAGAGCAGCATCTCCACTCTGCCTGCAGTTGCATCTGGCTCCCTTCTGGAACTTTTCCTGGGATGTCACATTCATTACAGGCAGTTCAGAATGGTATTTTTTGCTAATAGTGCTGTCAGGGAGACAATGAGCAAGAAACAGCACCTCAAACCTAAGCAAGGGAGATTTTAACGGAATGGAATTTTATTAGAATTTTTTTTTTTTTTTCTGAAGGCAGAGTTCTCAGAAGGCAATTTCTGCTGAATTCCTGATCCTATACTTAATATACACCTAATAATTCAACATTCAAATCCAAGCACTCAGGTTTTTCTAGGGTAGGGAGAACATTCATATAATAAACATAATCTTAACATCTCGATCATGGCTTGACAGTTTAGAAAGGGGATGAAAAAAAGCAATGGAGGCCATTTTTGTACACAACATTTTATCCACACTCATTCTTCTGCTCTCAGAGTATCCCAGAAGCTAATGAGCTATGAAACACTGTCAGGCTTGGGTTATATTTTCAAGGCAGGCATGAATAATTTTCCCCACGAACTGTTGTTTCAGGAAGAGGCTGAGATTTGTATCTACCATCATCCAGCATTTCCTGTTAGTTGTACCATACAGCTCCCAAAATAAACTCTTGTGAGTACTTTTAGACCTTTTAGCTAAAGGCAATTTGTATTTTCCAGACACTTCAAGAACTTTATTTTAGTAGATTCATAATTCTGCTTCTATCTATAACTCAGATACATGTAAGACAATGCATTATTGCCTCATACTATTTTTATTCTCAGGAAGGAAGCTGAATTGAATACTGCACCATAATAAGCACAAAATTACTTAACTGATGTTAAACACAATTAAAAAGAATATGTAGGGCAATAGGGGAGCTAGGAAAACACACTAAAATAGTTTTTATGGGTTTTCATTACTGAAAGTCTTGCTTTGCTACATGGAGTCATCACTAAGATGGAGAGGAGCACTCACAGCCCTAATGCAGATAATTTTGTCAAGGTCATTAGGTGTTCAATAGTGTTTAGTAAAACTGGAAAAGGATTGCACCTGCCTGGCTCTGGGATGGTTTGTGTACCAGGAAATGGGAAATGCTGTGCAGATTGGTTACAGATTATTCTGGGGGATTAGTTACACTGCTTGCAGATGCATTTGCTAGGGGTAAAACTAGGCAGACAACAGGTTCACAATCATCTGCTATAAATTCTAATTTTGTACCAGGCACAGGCCTATCAATTTGTGTCTAATTATATTCTTCCATGTGAGATATAAAATACCTCAGGGTTTCTATAATAAAGGCTCATTAATGTGGACGAGAAATAATTCTGAAGCTCTTTCTACCAGGGCTAATGTTAATACAGATTTTAATTGCTCTTACAGGATATTAAAACACTGATTTTTTTTTATATCAGTTTTAACCTAATCATTAAATGGACCCATTTTTGTAACCCTATATTTTCAAGTATTGCATCTTACACTGGTAATTGCGTCATTACCAGTCAAGTTGAACCAGAGAATAAAAGATGAATGCAGAAAGGATAAAAGGTAATATTATCAAAGATATGTGAGAGTCAATGCCCTTCAATTCATTGTGGTTCCCTTTTCTAGCTTTTAAATATCCTTTTCTGGCTTAGATCAGTGAATATCCTAAAATATACTTGTAAAAATAAAGCAATAACATTGTGAATAAAAGAGAATTAGTATTACATTATTTAAAGGAACTTAAATTTTTCTCTAAGGTAAAATCCAAAAGCAAAATCTCTCCAATGAAGGCTTACACTTTTAAAATTAAAATTGTTAACCTTTGATCTCAAGGATATAATTCTTCTGAAGCTACTCAGGGCCTCAGAAGGTGCAAAACAAGCAGAATAACATCCCAGACCAACATTATTTGACTTCAAGAACAGGTAGCCAACAACTCTGTTCCTCAGTGTCCCACGTTTCATGGATGCTGAAGAGAAAAATATTATTTTGCCCACAATAAAAAGCGAATTCTCCCTTGTCAAATTCCTCAAATACCACTATATTTCAAAAGCCTTTTGGAAATAGCATTCAAGTAGATATTTTGTACTGAAAAAGAATAATATTCATGGACTTGGTGGTGATGGAGGAGACACTTTTATGCCCCTTGCCAAACTGCAAAGTACCACCAGCACTGCTGTCATTTGAATAGGTGACAGGGCATTTGTCACAGGATGCAGCCTGGACTGCACAGCCACTGGAAAAATGAAATGTACCGTGGGCAAAAGGGCCTTCGTGGTTTCACTTTTGTCAGGAGAAAGGGGAAAAGACAAAAAACCTGAGAGGTTCACACTTGGCTTTCTAAAACCCTTGCAGATTGCAAAGTAAAGCTGATTCGAAGAAGCAGTTTGTGTGATAGAACTGTCAGTTCCTTTGTAAAAGGGAGCTGAGCAAACTATAAACTGATAAATAGATTCATAAAACCAGGGTGTGGGTTCAGGAAAGTGAGAGAGGGAGTTACAAATATACTGAAATTTTGGTACTACCAATGAGAAGCAGGAGCAGAGAAATACAATTTTTTTTTCTGTGATACTGTTCTTAGCAACATGAGGAATATATTAAGGTATTTAAAGAATTCAACTTAAAATCTAATCAAATATCTTACTCAGAATTCTTCCTTCTTTGACAATTGCATGAAAATATCCTGAGGATGATATTTTAAAAGCATTTCTAGTTGAAAAGCTCTCCTGGGAGTCTTGGGGGAATTTGCTGTATCTTCTTGCAGGCTGTAACAGAGCACAAATCCAACACCAGATCTGAGTAATGTCCATCCAGCTCTGAATGGAACAGGTAAGAGAGACAAGAAATAAAAGTTGTGAGAGGAAGAAATCAGCCAGCAATTTCACACACCCCAATGAATGCTAACAGCCCCTCTGCCCAGGGGATTTCTGCTCTCAGGTTTAACAGCTGGGTGGTGGTAGAAGAACCTTTCAGTGATGCCATAAACTGATTCCACTTAAGAACTGCAAAACATATATTTGTCCTAGAAAGTGAGCTAGAGAGAAAGACTGGGGAGTTTTTTTCCCCTTCAGGTTTCAGAGCCCTTCTAAAAACCCAGTTGCACTCACAAAAGTCAGTGCTTTAATTACCAGGTGAATTCATTTCACCATTACCATCCATTTAGAGGTATGCACCATTACCTTCCCAGGCTGCAGTTTAGAAATAAAGCGTGAATGAAAATTAGATGACCTAAATATCCTCCACATAAAGAGGAATGGATGGTGCTGGGAGGTGACAGCCCCAAAATAAGAACTGCAATTCTGCTTCTGCCATGAAATGCTCTCAGAAATGTCTCGGGGCAGAGTCATCACTGCAGGAGTGTGGCAGCAACCTGAGGGACAGATTTATCTCCCCAAAGGCCCTCCCTTAGCCCCTGAATACATAAATACATCATATTTATAACTTTTAGCCTCAGATTTACCTTTAATAATCTTTGGAGACCGAGAGAAGGAGAGAGAAAGTAGGATTTATGACAACATTTATTCACATTATTTGAATAATTTACAAGCTTCATTTTTAGTATTAATACTACTCAGGCATCCTATCTTTCCTTCTTCCTTCTTTTTAAATGTTATTACTAAAACCAACCAAACAAAAATAGTAAAGACTATGTGANGACTATGTGATCTTGGGTAATAACTCTTTCTGTTTCCTTAAATATCTTGGGTTTATATTATTGCTTGGTATTTGTATTTTAAAATGATTTATCTTCTTCTTTCTGTTTGCAATTCTCAATATTTACAAGATTATTAAAAGCAAATTAAGAATGATTTTTCTAACAAACTAACAACACAAATGTATTAGAAGCCATTCTGTAGGCTGTAGTCAGTTCCAAATACACCAGTTTTGTGCAATGTGAAGAGATGTATGTATCAAATCAATAACAAACATCCTTTAAGAGCAATGAAATATTAAACAAGGAATAATTTCTAATAAATACCTCAGTCCTGGAAAGAGCTGTGCCCCTCTGATATTTATATTTGGCTCAAGGCTCAAAGGCTACAGCAAGGCTGAGTGGGTGCAACACCTGCATCCAGCCATGACTCCACAGAGGAGTGAAAAGTTGAAAATATGTAAAAATACTGAATTAATTTTCCCTGTTAACCTGAACTTTTCACACTCCTGTTCTGCCCAAGAGCTCTGCTCTTCCAGCACATCCTGGCGAGAGCAAGGTGGTTTTTCAGCCAGGAGCTGAACACTCAGAACATGAAAAACAAGAAAACAAAAAGCAGGGGTGACTTAACCAGGAGACCTAAAAATTCCTGTGATTGAAACGTCCTGCCTGACCTGAGATCAGGTTGCCAGTTTTCAATAAATGTTTTTTCAAAACATATTTTTCAAGATATTTTGACTTCTCAATCCCCTCC
>VZTT01071215.1:0-11763 GCA_013400855.1 Buphagus erythrorhynchus
AAAGCCCATCCAGCCTCCATGAATGGGGACACCTTCTACTAATCCCAGGCTGCTCCAGCCCCAATGTCCAACCTGGCCTTGGGCACTGCCAGGGATCCAGGGGCAGCCACAGCTGCTCTGGGCAAAATCCTCCCCTTTTCCCACTTTCCCTCTTCCTACTTTGTTCTCCCTGCCCTGTGCTGCAGCTTCACCTGCTTTTTTCAATCCTAAGGTTTCAACTGGATTTGATAAGGACTGGGATCAGATGGAGGCTGGAAAAGCCAAGAGATGAGATGGGGAGAAGTGCTTGGCCACTGGAGCCTGGTGGGATGTGGGAATAGAGCCTGGAGGGAGCAGTGACATTCCCACTCAGTTCCAGCTGCACAGGACACTGAGGGGACAGAGCATCACAGGTGTCAGCTCTGGGAAACATTTTGGGATTACAAGAGACATGGAAAGAGACTTTGGACAAGGGCTGGAGGGACAGGACACAGGGAATGGCCTGAAGCTGCCAGAGGGCAGGGCTGGATGGAATTTTGGGAAGGAATTGTTCCCTGTGATGGCAATGGGGATGGAATTCCCAGAGCAGCTGTGGCTGCCCCTGGATCCCTGGAATGTTCAATTCCAGGTTGGACACTGGGGCTGGGAGCAGCCTGGGACAGTGGGAGGTGTCCCTGCCATGGCAGGGGATGATCTCCAAGCTCCTTCCAACCCAGACCATTCCATTATTCCATGAAGTGAAAATACATTTTTTTGGAGGTGTAGCAGCACTGACTCAGTTCCTGACCACCCTGCCATTTTCTCAGCAGGATAAGGAGCTGCACAATCAGCATCAGCACAGGAATAGTGAGTGATGAGCAGGACTTTGGTGCTGGCTGCCACTCCAGGGCTTTGGTACAGCTGGATCTTGGTCACAGAGATCTCTGGAGGAGTGGGAATGTTTCCAGAGGGGTCTCAGCAGGGTGAGAGGGAAAAGGAGAGGCAAGGATGCTCTGGCTGGAGAAATGAGAACATCTACCCAGAAACTGAGCAGGACAGGAGCTGCCACAACATTTAATTTCTGCAGGAAGCTCAGCAGCAGCTCTCTGGTGTGGTGTTGATTTATTCAGTCCAGCTTTTCACGGTGCTGGAGTGTTCCCTCCAGCTTTTCCACTCTTGTTCCATGAGCAGGAAAAGCCTCCAGGGGTTAATTTGGATTCCAGCACCTGAAGAGGTGGAGCAGAGAGCCCAGGGCAGTGCTGTGTGTGCTGCAGCCTCCAGCAGGCTTTTCATGCCAGGAATTCAGCTCTGGAATGGTTGGTGACCACTCAGGGCTCCAGGGAGTGCTTGCTTTGCTAACTTCTATATTTATAAACAGTTAATATGGAGAATTAAATTAATCAGTCACAGGGAGTTGATAAATTAGAGGATTAATTAGATGTTCAAGGCTCCAAACAGAGCAGGTGGGCTTAGAAACCCTCAAAGAACCCCCAGGGCAGCTCCTGTGGGGCTCTGTGTCCCTCAGGTCCCAGCAGAGCCAGGCAGGGGGAGCACACACAGCTCCAGCTTCCAAAGGCAGCCCTGTTCTCCATGTTTTCCATGGAGCAGCTGGCAGGATGTGGAATTCCAGCCCCAGCACCTGCTCTGGGGCTGTCAAAGCCCTGTCCTGCTCCTGTCACTCAGCCCCAAAAGGCCCTGGAGGTCACTGGGGATTGCTGGGGATGAGCCCCTCACAGGGGCAGGGTGGGCTAATTAGCAGCTTGCCTAATTCTCTTTGAATTTCTATTTATCCAGGAGTTCATTCTGCTTTATTTTCCATTTCTCCAAGAGTTTATTCTGCTTTATTTTCCATTTATCCAAGAGTTCATTCTGCTTTATTTTCCATTTCTCCAAGATGTTCCTGCCCTGTCCTGTGCCTCCAGGAGTGTGACCCCCCCAGTCCTGGGGCACCCCACAGCTGAAGATGGTGGCCTTTAACTGGAAGGTGAGGCTGGTGCACATTCCCAAAGCAGGGATTGCTGCTCTTTCCATGTGGGATGTGCTGGCTGGGTTCTGATGATTCCTTTCCCAGGGGAGGTTGTTTAACCCCCACACTCTCAGGGACAGGGGATTTGTTGTTGTCCTTCCCTGCCAGACATGCTTGCCCCAGGATTTGCTGTTGGGGCCTCACAAGTTAGACCTGAGCTCACCAGAGCTCTGCTCATCCCTGCTCCTCCTGCCTTTCCTCTTTCCAGATTTTTCTCTGGCTGCTTTTCCCTCAGCTGCTTTTGTTACTGGAGGGGAATTTCTCCATTGTATTTTTGGGGTTTTGGGGCCATGAAAACTCTGCAAGGTCTTGTGACAGGCACACCACAGTGTTGGAGCAGGAACCTCCTGCATGGCACCCATGGAGGCAGCAGGATGAGCAGAGGGATGGAGCAGCTCTGCTGGGAGGAAAGGCTCGCACAGCTGCCATTGTTCAGCCTGCACAGGAGAAGCTTTGGGCTGAGCTCAGGGTGGCCTTGCAGGGCCTGAAGGAGCTGCAGGAAACATGGAGAGAGACAATTCCCAAGGCATGGAGGGACAGCACACAGGGAATGGCTTCAAACTGAAAAATTATAGGTTTAGATGGGATCTTGGGAATTAGGAATTGTTCCCTGGGAGGGGCTGGGCTGGAATTCCCAGATTTGCTGTGGCTGCCCCTGGATCCCTGGAATGTTCAGTTCCAGGTTGGACACTGGGACAGTGGAAGGTGTCCCTGCCTGTGGAACTGGATGAGCTTTGAAATCCCTTCCATCCCAAACCATTCCATGACTCTGTCATTAACAATTTGAACACATTAAATCAAATTTCCCCCAGCCCTGCCTCCCCTGCCCTGGTGTTGCAGAGCTGTGGATTCAGAGCTCTTGCTGCTGTGATTGTGGGGAGATTGACAGAGCCTGGTGTTGTTTTTCCAAACTCCCTGCTGCTGTATGGACACCAGGCTTGGCCTAAATTCAGTGCTTTGATGTGTCCTGACAGCTCTGGGAGATCCTGAGGGAACAGGATGAATTCCAAGTTCACAGAGTTACCTCAGAACCATGGAATATCCTGATGGGAAGGGACCCACAGGGATTGCTCAGTGCCCAGCACCCATTTCCATTTGATTTTCCTCTCCAAGTTCATGTTTTTATAGCATTGAAACACTGTGTGCAATTCCAGGCATTCAGACCTGGTACAGCAATCCTTGGAAGCTGTGGTTTTTTACTTTTCTCCCAGTTTAAAGGCATTTATCTACATCTTCTATATCTGAGCAGGTTCATAGCAAAGTTGCTCTGAATTAAGATTTCCTGGAGTGTTTTTGGGGATCCCATCTGAGAGCTGATCCCCAGGCATCCATCACTTGTGAGAATCCATCAGCAGCATTTCCACTTCCACAATCTCCCTAAAATACTCAGTTCTTCCCCTTTTTCAGCTCCAGATGGTGCAAATATTGCTGGAAAATGAGCAGAAGGAGTCCAGGACTTGAGGGAAGGGGATTTTTCTTTGGCTTTGTTGCTCTGCCTGGTTTAATTTCCCACAGAAATACAAACCATGGAGAGAGAGGAGTGTTACTATTGGAATGGAAGATGCAGAACATCCCTATCAATTCATTTTTAATTGTCCAAGTGTTCCAGAAGTGCCTAAATGGATTTTTTGGCATTCCAGGCTCTGGAGAACTTCCCACTGCTGATGTACATTTTGGCAGCTAAAACATTGATCCTTTGCTTGGCCTTTGCTGGAGTCAAAATGTACCAGAGCAAGAAAATTGAGGAGAAACTGAAGAGGGAACGTGAGGAGAAGCTGAAAGCAGAAGCAGAGAAGAAGGATGAGTGAAGAGTCCCTCAGGTATGGAATTGATCCCAATTCCTGAGCTTTGAGAATGACTTTGGTAATCCCAGTGGGATTGATCTGGAATGTGCAGTTAGGCCTGAGCTTGTGGAATATTTGGGATGTTTCAGGGGATTTGCTCACTCATTCTTTGTGGGGTTTGCATGAACCACTGTCCTGTTGGAGGATATTTTAGCACAATATTCCCTGTCTGGTTTTATCTCCATGGATTTTGATGCCTGATGCACAAAGAGGGAGATAAATTGGGAATAACTGCAGGGGAGCAGCCAGGCAGGATGCTGCAATCAGAACTCTGTTAAGTCACAAAATAAAGAAGGAAAATAAGCAGCCTTTCCAGATGAGTGAAATTATTGACAGGTTGGGGGTGGTTCAGCTGGAAAGGGCAAATTCCACACCTGGAATTCCCAAAGGGACAGATTATGCCATGGAACATCCACCATGTAGAATTCCCTGAGAAAAATGCACATCCTTCTGCTTGAAAGAGCAAAATGAACATTACAAAATTCCCTAAATTTGGGATTTTCATTCTGAAATTCCTGAATTCCTCCCCTCTCTTTCCAAAGTTGAAGCAATCCCTGCTTTCTTGGAGCAAATCCATGAGCAGAATGAGTCCTGCCTGGTGCTTGGATTCTATTCCCTGCCTTGCTTGTCATTTTTGGAGCAATTTTCTTCACTTCTCCCTGTTCTGCAGCAAATTGGGAATTCTATTCCTGCCTGCCCTTTGGAAGCTCAGTGGGAGTTTGATGTCATGTTGCTCTTTATTGAAATAAAATCTTATTTCCCTTTCTGAGGTCACCCCCTCCCATCTAAAGACACTTTTCAGTTTTAAAATCTTTCCTAGATTTTATTTCCACCCTGTCACTGTTTTATTGCCTTTATTCCCAAGGATTTGGAATTGTGCCTAGAAATGAGGCCCTGGGAATAACCATGGGAACAAAGTTTTTTCTATTTACACAGAAAAATAAAAAAAAAAACCAAAACCCAACAAAACCAAAGGGGTTTTTCAGTCTCCTGTTTCCAGCAGATTCAGGACTTGGCTTTGGGGCAGATTTTGGCAACTTCCCTGGCAAAGAAAAGGTTGGGCAGAGCTTGGAGCAAGCTGGGATAGTGGGAGGTGTCCCTGCCCATGGCAAGGTTGGATGGGATGAGCTTTAAGGTCCCTCTAAACCAGTCTGGAATTCTGGGATTCTGTGCAGTGTTATCCCAGGGAATTCTGCTTGGCAAACCCCCCAGCTCCAGGGATTTCTGCTCCAGGATCATTGCACAAAACCTCAGTGCCCAGCAGGTGAAGGACTGGTGTTAAAACCTCTCTGATCCCACAGAAATTCCCTTCCCAGTCCCCAGAGCTGCCCAGCAGAGGCCCTGTCCTTCCTAAATCCTGGGATGAAGAGGGAGGAATTCCCCCATGGAGCTGGGAGCAGCTCCAGAGGTGCCCCTGTGCTCTCCCTCTTGTGCCTGCTGTTCTCACTGCTCTCTCCCCACCCTGCAGGTTCCTGACACTTGGGTTCCTTTCCCAGGAGGATGAAGCCTTCCTGGAAAAGAAGGATGTGTCACCTCAGAGTGATGCTTAAATTATCTCCGTTTTTGTATGTACAGCAAAGCACCTGAGCCCCCCTATTTATGCAATAAAAAAAGCCTTTGTTTAAAAAATAAACTTGGGTGCTGCTTCCTCAAAGGGTTGGAGCTGCAGGGGAGGCACTTGGGAAAGATCAGCTGCAAGGAGGTGGCTGGGATGGAAGAGGAAAACACTCTGGAGGGAAAAAATTGAGGAGAAGAATGCTCTGGATCCATCCTGGGAGGCTCCAAAGTTCATGGAGAGGCAGAAGGAAGTGGAGAGGGCTCAGTGCAGCTTTTGCAGCTGCTTCCTGCAAGGGTCAGGCTGTGGGGCCTGCACAGAATCCAGGTGGACAAAGCCAGGAGAGGAGATTTTCCAGGCACTTTGTGCAGCCAGGACTTCCTTGGATCCATGGAAATCACGGTGTCACCTCAAGGAAGTTTCATGGAAGGAGATTTATCCCAAGAATTCTCTTTGGTTCCATTTTCTGCTCAGCCTGGGGGCAGCTCTTCCTGCCTGTGCAGTGGCACCAAATCCTGGAGGAGAATTTGGGCGTGGAATCCTGGGATGGTTTGGGTTGGGAGAGACCTAAAATCACCCCTGCCACCTAAAATGAGACCTAAAATGCCACCCCTGCCATGGCAGGGACACCTTCCACTGTCCCAATGTCCAACCTGGCCTTGGGCACTGCCAGGGATCCAGGGGCAGCCACAGCTGCTCTGGGAATTCCATCCCAGCCCCTCCCCACCCTCCCAGGGAACAATTCCTAATTCCCAGTATCCTACCCATCCCTGCCTTTTTCAGTTTTGAACCATTCCCTGTGTCCTGTCCCTCCATGCCTTGTCCCCAGTCCCTCTGCAGCTCTCCTGGAGCCCCTTCAGGCCCTGCCAGGGGCTCTGAGCTCTCCCTGGAGCTTTTCCTTCTCCAGACTGGAACATTCCCAGCTCTCCCANAGAAATTTGCCAGTGCAGTGGGGAGGGGAGGGAAGAGAAGGCTGGAGAGCCCTTGGAGAAGCCCTGGGCCCCAGCCCTCACCTGAGTGGGGAGCACAGGGAATGCTCAGGGAGCTCTGGCTCTGCTGGAATCACTCCCTGGAGCTGCAGGAATGTTAAAATCTCACTTTTCCTGCTGTCTCCTTGGACACTGGAGAACAAAAACAGTGCAGAAAGCCATTCCCAGCACAGAGAAATATCCTGCTGTGCAATATCCTGCTGTATCCTAGAGGAATAACCTGCTCCAGCAGCCTCAGGGCTGCCAGGCTCAGGAATTCCCAGATTCCAGGGAATCCAGCAATTCCCCTCTGTTCCCAGCACTCACCTTTGCATGCCAAGGTGAGCTGGGGGGGAATTGAATTCAGTCCCTGTGGTGCCAGTGAGAAGAGCCTGGTGCCCACCTTCCCTGAGGAAAACTCAAGAATTTCTGGTGGAGCCACTCCCCCAAAGCTCCCCAGGGAATTGTCAGGTCTGGTGACACCAATGGCTTGGCTTTGTGCCGTTATTTTTGGATATTAGCCCAAATCTGGAGTTTTTAGGCTCTCCAGAGTAGATTTTTCTAGAAAAAAAATAGTAACAGTGATGAGGAATTGTTTTTAGCTTTTCAACTACTGCTCTGTGAGCAGAACCAAAGGGACACAATCTCCCTTTACAACTCAATTTACCACCAAAGCCACTGAGCACTGTTCAGCACCCAAAGCAATCAAGACTGGCTTCAAATCATCCCTGCCAAAGACGTGCAAGAAGGGAATTAATAGGGAATTAATGCTCTTTTTTTTGTTTGCCCCTGAATATGGGGGAAGGAGCTGCGAGGAGTCCCCTCAAAAATCCTGCAAATTACCACATTTCTGCCTCTGCAGCCAAATCAGGAAAATCTTTTCAGGTAAAAGATTTCAAATCTGGTCCAGCCTGATTTTTAGAATCCCTGAGTGGTTTGGGGTGGAAGGGATTTTAAGGATCATCCCATCCCACCCCTGCCATGGCAGGGACACCTCCCACTGTCCCAGGCTGCTCCAACCCCAGTGTCCAACCTGGCCTTGGGCACTGCAGGGGCAGCCACAGCTACTCTGGGAATTCCATCCCAGGGCCTCCCCACCCTCCCAGCCAGGAATTTTCTCCCAATATCCCATCTATCCCAGCCTTCCTCCTGCTTGAGGCCATTCCTACATTTCAGCATAGCTTCAGAGCTCAGATATCCCCAGAGCTGGAGATGGAGGATAGCAAATAATTTCCAGGATAAGATTAGGTTTTGTCCAGTCCTATCCCTTCCCAAAGTGAGCCAGTGCCTATTCCCTGATATTCCATGGGGAGTTTGAGCTGTGCTGTCACAGCTTCCAGGTGATTTTACCTTTGGGAATCAATCCCATGTGCCACAACTGGAACAGGAAAATTCTGCCGACACTGGGGGGAGACAGCAGCTCAGCTTTGCTGCGGTTTCTCCTTCAGAAACCAGCTGGGGACCTCGAATTCTGAAAGAATCCCAGAATCCCAGAATTCCTGAGGCTGGAAAAGCCCTCCCAGCCCATGGAGTCCCAGCTGTGCCCCATGGGCACCTTGTCCCCAGCCCAGAGCACTGAGTGCCACCTCCAGGCATTTCTTGAACACAGAAAGGTTTTTATGGTTAAAAACACATTTAAAAGAGGAAAAGAGAATTCGATTCAGTTTAATTTCTGAGGAAGAGGAGGCAGCAAGGATAGAGAGCCTTGGAGTGCTTGGTGTATCCCAGAAACATCAAGGTGGGAAAAGCCCTGCAGGATCATCCAGTGATCACCCCAGCATCACCCCAATCTCTGTCCCCAAGTGCCACATCACCGGCTTCAACACCAGAGGAGCTACACAGGAACCTCTTGGAAATATTCCCATCCTGAAAGATGAGCCAGGTCACTGTGGTGCCTACAGAACACAGGATCTCTCCTTTTCCCCTATTCCATAAAATTCCTCTTTTCCAAAGCAGACTTCAGGCTGTACCTCCCTTGCACAGGTCTGGATTTCTGATATTGGCATTCTCACCAGTGCCAAGTGTTGAAGACACAAATAAAAGGCTTAAAATTAAAAACTGGCTTCTAGATTTCCAGTGTTTGCACCTTTAGGGGTTCCCTTTATTCACATGAAGGCTTTGTGGGTTTAAACCAAAGCTGCAATCCTTGTGGAGTGATCAAGAAAGGAGCTGTTTGGATTTAAGGGAAACAAATGAAACTCTCCCAGGTTCTGAGGTGACTCAAGTGGCTGCTGGAATAGGGAGCTCAGGGCTATGGGGTTTCTGAGGTCCTTAAAATGAAAAATGAACCTTCAACAGGACAGTTTTGTCATTAGACTTTAGCTAAGATGAGCTCAGCTTAATTTTAGTACCAATGAAAGCTTTTAGTCTGAGACTTGTGCCAGCATCAGCCCAGGCTGGGGCTGGAGGAGGCAGAGTTCCCTGAGCAGCATCCCAGGGGTCTCAGTGGTTCCAGCATTTCCTTCCCTGCTTTTCCTCTTGGGAATCAGCTATTCCACTTGCTTCTTCCTGCTCTGCAAGTGTTCTGTGTGGGGGAGAATCCTTCCTAATTCCCTGGGATCCCAGCTCCAGTCTTGGCAGGATTGCTTCCAAGGATGCAGTGACTTGTTGCATCCTCTAATTACAGCACATATGACATAGTTAATTAGTTAATACTTAATAGCTGTTATTAACCTCAGACTTCAAGACTAGTGGGGAGGTGATAGACCTCACATGAGGGAGTTGGAATATCCTGAGCTGGAATAAACCCCCAGGGATCACCCAATCCCAGCCCTGCCCTGCCCAGCCCCCCCAGCAATCCCAGCCTGGGCATCCCTGGCAGCTCCTGGAGCTCTGTGCCCATTCCCTGGGGAGCCTGGGCAGTGCCAGCAACCCTCTGGGGGAAGAACCTTGCCCTAAAATCCACCCTAAATCCCTCCTGGCCCAGCTCCAGCTGCTCCCTGGGTGCTGTCCCTGTCAGAGCCCTTGGGATGAGCTGCAGCCCCTGTTGGGTCAGGATCCCCCAGCTGAACATTCCAAGGTCCCTCAGCTGCTCCTTGTGTGGCCTCTCCAGACCCTTCCCCATCCTTTGGACTCTCTCCAAGAGCTTTGGATCTTACACTGCAGCTCCACATGGGAAATAACCCCATGTCCAACCCATGAGTGTGTGGGGACAGCTCAGGTGAAATTCCCAAAACCTGGGTTGATGTTTCCCCCTGGATTTGATCCAAAGGTCATTTTTTGGCTGTGAGTGGCCAGGGACTGGGAGGTGGCAGAACCCAAGTCACTCTCCAGTTTGGCTTTGCCTTTGGAGCTGCTTTTTCTTGGCTGCTGGAGCAATTCCAGTGTGCCTGGGCTCAGCTGGACCTTGCCTGGCTCCCATGAGGAGCACTTTGGGATAATCCCAGCTGATAACAGGAATTCCTGGCAGCTGCCCCAAGTTATCCCATGGCAATGGGCTCTTTGTGTGCTCCTGCAGAGGCAAAGTTTGTTTGGGCACGAATGAGTGATGAGGTTTTTATCCATGTGGATTTCCAGCTGGCAGCCATTCCTGCTGGATCAGAGGGAGCTCCTGGAAATGTCCATGTGTCCCAGCATCCCTGTTCCAGGCTGGCCCAAGGCTGGGATGTGGCTGTCACATGGAAGATGGATGTGGCTGCTTCCTGTTGATCCCATGGAACACAGATGGGTGACTCTCCTTTTTTATTATCCTTTTTTTTTTTCCCTGGACTTCCTCCTGCTGCTTGGCTTTGCTCCCCAGTGCCTCAGCTCCCAGTGGTGTGGCCCTTTCACAGTCCTCCAGCTCTTTTCATCTGCTCTGGCTCATTTCTCTGGCCTAAACTCGGGCTCATTTCCCAGCCTGGTGCTCCTGGTTGATGTGGGGAGGCTCAGAGCCAAGCACCAACAAATGGCAGCTCCTGACAGTGGAGTTTGAGTCAAATAAATGAATCTGGGCTTTGTGTTTGGGCTCTAAACCAGCTCTGTTCTTCTGCTTTTCTCACACAGACAATCATTGGTGTGTTCCCTCTTCCTCCTCCTGTCCCTGGGCCCTGCAGGAAGAAATTCCAAGGAATAAGTTCACAGGGACAGAGCTTTCAGTGATGTCTCCTGCCTTTCCATTCCTGGCCACCCTTCTCCCACTTCTCGCTGGGCTCCACTTTGCCTGCTCACTCAGAAAAGCTTTTATCCCAAAATCCCAAATCCTTCAGCTTGGGAGAGACCTCCAGGATCATCCAGTCATAATCACCCCTAAATTATGGCCCCAAGTGCTTTTGCAGAAAAGCTGTCTGGACTGAGGACTTGAAAATGGGGGAAATGTTCCCATCTAAAAATGTGTTGAGTCACCCATTACAGACCTGCTCCAAGAGCTGGAGGGAAAATAAATGTTTGTGGGGTTTTTTTTCCATGAAGATGAGGCTTGGAAAAGCACTTAGGAGTCATTAGTCAATGAGACATGATGGAAATTTAAGTGATTTGCATTCCAGCTCGAGCAGAGGGACATCTGTGACAGCTTCTCCCCCAACATTTGCATCTGACTCTGCCTCTTGTCCTTATGCAAAGATCCTTCAATTATTTTTTTTCCCCACATTTTAGAGAAAATCTCCACACACACACAGATTCCTGAGTGGGACCAGAGCTTGGCTTTGCTCTCTTGCAACGTTCAAGTGCCCTGAGCCTCCCTCCAAGAGCTCCTGCTGGCAAACCCAATAAAATAATTGGGATTTCAAAGCCTGCTGAGGAGCTGGGATGTTATTTCAAGGGCTCTTGACTAAGGTGCTGCTGTTGGGAAACATCCTCCCATTAACTTGAGTCAGATGTTCAAGGAATTGCTTGTCATCCCAAATTACCAGTTGAGTCACAGCTGCATGAGCCACAATATTTTTCATCCCCACGAAGGGTTACAGGGTTTTGTGGAAAACATGGGCTGTAATTATCCTACACAGCAGCAAAGGGGGAGTGGAGGAAGGGCAAGGACTCGTCCTGGAGGGGTTTCTGTAAAATCCCAAACTTCCTTGGATTTCAGACTCAGCTCTTTTTGCTACCCACAGGTTTCCATGCTTGTTAAAAGAGATTAGGGAGAAAAGTTTTGCCAGGCCTCAACATCCCAGAGGGAAATGGGAAGGGATTTGACAAAACTTTCCCAGCCTTTTCCAGGAAAAGGAGATTGTTCTTGATTTCCCTTTGTTTTCTGGGAAACTGGCAGCAAAAACTTCCTCTTTCCTAATGCTTCTTTCCATGAAATCCTTCATGGGGGCTTCCCACTGGTCTTCCCAAAGAATACAAACCAGGAAGGACAATTCCTGTGCCACAAATTGCTTCCTTGGGAAACCCCTTGGTGCTAAATGGATGGGAAGGAGGGGATTTGAGTTGTCCAGCCTGGAGGAGAGAAAGTTCTGGGGAGATTTTGGAGCCTTCCAGAGGCTAAAGGGGCTC
>VZTT01071217.1:10917-32898 GCA_013400855.1 Buphagus erythrorhynchus
GAGCAGTAGGATATTGTGGGGTCCTGACTTCCTTTAGAGTAGGAAGTTCCTGACTTGTAGATTTCTGATGTGAGCTGTATCCTGTAATATCCAAGTACAATCTGCAGTGGTGGCCTAGATTCAGTGGTTGGAGCCTGCCACACAGACATGGAACGGTCAGGAAAAGGTACCTCAAAATGGGGATCTGCTTTTAGCTCTTCTGCAGTTAGGTAGTCAGATTGGAGTGCTTACCTGATACCATGATCTAGTTTGTCTCTTTTGCCACTTCTAATTATGTGTCAGGGTACATAAGCGCTTGAAAGTACCTTGTAGTGCTTAAATGCTTAATTCATTGTCCCTCTGCAGGTATCCCCGAAAAAAAAGAGATACTGTGCTAAAATTCCTCTATAGTATTTGTTTAGGAATGTGACAACTGTGTAGTCTCAAGATGATAGTACTTGTAGCCTTTGCAGATCAGAGACATGGTACTTACCTGGCAGACTTGTAATTAACTTGTTTTTTGTTGAAGTTTTCACATCCTGGGAAATGCAGGCCCCTCCATGCAACAGGATTTCTACACTGTTGAGGGTCTTGCTACCCAGCTCCTCAGCTCTGCTTTCAACAACCTCAACAACATTCCTGATTACAGACTGCGTCCCATGCTCCGTATCCTTCCATCATTGTCTCAGGCCAGCTTGGGAGGCCCTGAAGACATAAATTTAAACCCTGCGTTGTTTTCAGTATGGCCAAGACAAAGAAGAGTGATTGAGGAGTTAAACAAACAGGGATACACATGGTGTGGATGAGGTGTGAGCCTGGGAGGGCACGAGCAGAATGAGCAGTGCATGGGGTCCAAATAAATGCAAAGGATTCATGTGGTTCTGGAGGCACTGTGAGAGGTGAGTAGTGCCTTCTAGTGCCAAGGGGGCTTGGATACTGAGGAGCTTGACATGAGGATGTGCTTCTCTGGGAGATCATGTGGGTTTCCCAACCTACTTTCCAGGGCTGGACATTCAGTCTCACATCTAGGAAATGGGTGCTAAGCATCCTTAACTTTCTTAGCTGAACTGTCAGGGGAAAGAGCTGAATAACTGATGTTCTTGCTGTATAGAGATGCCACTTGTTAATTCAGGGCTGTGAGAAAGTGGGCTTCCAGGTGTCTGTCCCTTGGCCTCCAGTGGAATGGGCTTGGGCACTGTGCTGCAGTCTCCCTAGAAGCTGGCCTTATGTGTTGGATCTCTTCCTTAACTGGTCTGTGCAGGTGTGTTTGTGAAGCCCTTGGTACTTTCCTGCCCGTCAGAATACTACGAAACCCTTGTCTGCCCCATGCTGGGACCACTCTTTACCTATCTGCACATGGTAAGAAAACAGCTTGTTCAGTGCCTGTTCCTTGACAGCCCTGACTCCCTGTAGCAGCTGGCAGCAGTATGTGGGAATGACTGTCTCTACAGAGCCAGCAGAGACGAGGGCAGAGCCTTGATGCTTAATGTTTTGATGATGTTTTGGAGGGGCTTTAAAGTGCTTCATCTCTGGCTATTGCACTGCACCCCTTGCTGTGAGTTCAAACCTGTGGACATGAACTCCTCAACCTGCAGAGACTTTTTGTGTTTGTTTGGGGTTTTTTTTCCCATGTCCTGTCATTTTCATGACAGCTCATTCACATTCCAACACACTTGGTACCAGTTGTCCTGCCGTTCAAAACGGGTCTTGGTGTGAGAGCTGTGTTTAAAGCTCTTGTGCTTCTGCCAGCAGCTATTGCTTGGGTCTCCTTGCATTATGTCCAGATTTAATCTTCCCTTTTGTCTTGAGCAGAGGTTGTCCCAGAAATGGCAGGTGATCAACCAGCGAAGCATGCTCTGGTAAGCTTCCACCCCTTGGTACAAAGAGGGAAATGGGGAACGGGATGGAGATTTGGTCTTTTACATGGCCATTTGCCCAGGAAAAGCCCTGCCAGTGAGGGCTGGAAGACACAGTGGTGACTCATTCCCTGTGTTTGGGCAGAGGGTGTACTTGAAGACATTGGCTCCTGTCAAACTAAAACCTGTTCTTCTCAGTGAGGATGATGCTGCAGATGACAACCCCGAGTCTCAGGAGATGCTTGAGGAACAGCTGGTCAGGCTGCTGACTCGAGAAGTCATGGATCTCGCCAGTAAGTGAAATCAGGCTAGGTCTCCTGAGATATTTGGGAAGTTTTCCCTGGAGAGGACAACAGGAATTCCCAATGTGCAGTGAAACTTAATTATTAACTGTCAGTATATAACTGTATAACATAACCATGAGAACTCAGATGTGAGACAGCCCTGCCAAAATCTTAGCTAAAACCTAGTAAGAGATAATTTAAAACCTTCAGAAGAGAGATTCTTCCTTTTGTTAGCTTTTATGGCTCCATGGTTTTGGGACTGTTCCTGTAGGAATCTAGTCCTACAGGGAATTGGGTTCTCCCATTCTGTGCTTTGGAGCCCAGTATGGGACATGGATTTGTGGACAAGCCAAGTGCAGAGCAGTTTTGTTGCTGGCAATTGTGTCTAACCAGATGTAAGGGAAGAGTCCCTCCCCTCAAAGTAGTCTCCCTTGTGTTCCCCTTCTCCAACATCATTTCTGTGTCAGCATGGCTTTGTGCAGAGAGGCTGGGGAAATTGATTCCACAGAGATTACAGACCTCAATCTTCTGTATCCTTTCTTGACTCGCCTTTTTTTGCTTTAAATCAGTGTTCTTCTTGGGTTATGGGCTTCAGATGGTTTTGCATATTTCTGGTTCTCAGCAGTAGGAAGCAACCACTCTGCAGCAGGTTCCACTATGGGAAGGTGCTGTGGGTGGGGTGTTACAGCCTTCCAGGTAGTGCAGTATTGAGCTTTTATCCTGGGCTTTCTGATTCTTCAGATTCCCTGTAAGAGCTGGGGGAGCTTGAAGCAGCTATGAGCCCATCAGAGTCTGTAGGATAATCTCTGCATGTTCTGCAGTAGGATCTTCCCTTTTCTGCTCCTCTGACCTGCAACTGTTTTTGCAGCTGTTTGCTGTGTTTCTAAGAAAGGTGTTGAACAGAACACTACTGCTGCTGTAGATGGAGATGGTAAGTAAATGCCTACCTTTGCCATTCCTGCCCTTAGTGTACACAAACGCTGTTCCTTTCCTGTTTCTTGAGGGTGAGGCTGGGCTGATGCTGGAAGTTCTGTATCAGGGGTATAGATTTGGTAAAAGCCTTCAGCTCTGTCTTGCCCAGCATGTCTGGGGGCCACAGAAAAACCCAGTCTAGCCTGGAAACTAATGTGCTGTAGGGTTCACAGGTGGCATATTGGAGCAGCTGGTTCTTAAGGTTCTGAGAAGTGGGCTGAGGAACAGAGGGGGATTTGAACAGTTTCCCAAGAGCTGAAGGTAGCCAGTTGCATGCCCCTCCTGCCCCACATAGGGTGGGTGCTTTTTGCTTGAAAAGAGATGTTCTGGGTAGCTGTGCCAGGACACTGATTCTGTGTGCTGTCTCCTGGCTCCCAACTTAGTCCTTGCAGCCTCCCTGTGTCCCCCTCCTTGTGTCCCAGTCGTTGGGAGGTCACATTCACAGTGCAGCCTTTGCTCTGCAGATGATGAGGCAATGGCCACGGAGGTGACTCCCCCTGCCAACGCAGAGCTCACTGAGCTCGGCAAGTGTCTGATGAAGCAAGAGGTAAGAGTGTGTGCTCTGACTGCCACCATCCTTTCTCTGTACTCTTTGTCACACTTGTCTGCTCTGCAGCCAGACACTGCTGCAGAGATCTAGGCTGCTGGAGTGTCCCCCATGTGGGAATCACCTCTTGGGAATGTGCATGGCTTTTAAGGGCCTTGCAGAAGCCACAAAGCAAATGGGGGTTGGGATCCAGTTATACACACAGCTACAGAGCCTCAGCCCTTCTGGGAAAAAGGCCCTGGGCATTCAGCCCCTCCCTCGCTCCCTTGCTCTCCCTTTATCCTGGGCCCCAGTCTTCATGAGGAAGAACTTCATCCAGCACTTTTTCTTCCTAAAAAAAAAATCTGCCTGAGGTGATACAGGAGCCACAGTGCTAATACGACCCATTGTGCAAAGTACCTTTCCCCCAATATTTCTGTACTCTCTGCTGTGGATGCCTCAGAAGCTCTTGTAGAAGTTTTTGCAGTGACTTGAGAGTAGTAGCTGAGAGGAGTCCTTGCGTGCTTCAGGGTCTTTCCCAGAGAGATGAAGGGAGCAGGTTAACTTAACACTGGTCCCTCATTGTTATGATGGTGCACACTGGGTGAACACCTTCCACGGGAGCAACAGTAAGATGCAGGATTCTCAGAAGCTCCTGCAGATTCTCTGGATTTCTTCTTGGCTCCCATGAGGTTTGAATGCTGGAAGTAGGAAATAGTTCCTCTGACTGGTTTTCCTCTCTGACTCCTTTTCAGGATGTTTGCACTGCAGTGCTGATCACTGCCTACACATCCCTATCCTGGAAGGACACCTTGTCCTGCCAAAGAACCACAACACAGCTTTGCTGGCCACTGCTCAAACAGGTACCTCTGGGAGGAAGAAGGGATTAAGTTCTGTTAGGGTTGGAAGAGGAAGCTTTGAATGTTGTGAGAAGCGTGGCTGCTTCACCCCTGGGCACCTTCTTCCTCAGAAGAGCAAGCTTTTGCAGAAAGGTGGTTATGTACTAGTATGTTGCTACAGTGCTGACAGTGCTTCTTCCCCAGGTGCTTCCAGGAAACCTCCTTCCCGATGCTGTGTCCTGGTTTTTCACGAGTGTGCTGAAGGGCTTACAGGTACATGGGCAGCACGATGGCTGCATGGCAGCTCTTGTCCACCTGGCTTTCCAGATCTACGAGGCCTTGGTGAGAAATTCTGTTCTTCATCCAAATGTGAGGTTGAGGAATGTGAGGGGAATGGTGAAAACTAATCCTATGCCCAGTGGGTAGGGGCAGAGGAGTTCATGGCCCCCAAGGAGGGCAAGGCTGTTACAGCAGAGCTGTGTTAATGGTACTTCTCCATGCAGCGGCCTCGCTATGGTGAGCTGAAGGCAGTGATGGAGCAGATCCCAGACATCCAGCTGGACTCTTTGGAGCAGTTTGATTCAAAGCTTCTCAACCCAACACTACAGAAAGTGACAGACAAGCGCCGGAAGGATCACTTCAAGCGCCTCATCTCAGGTTGCATTGGGGTAAGTGATATCCTGGAGGAAAATTTCACAGCTGTATGCTGCAAAAGTGATGGGGTGGCTGGCCTGCCTCCTCTCACCAACCACCCCCCTTCCCAGCCAGGAGGCTGTTGCAGCATGTTCTTAGTGTTTGTTCTGCCCCTCTTCATCCTGGAGGTCCTGGAGCAGACTGAGCTGTCCCTCCAGCAGTGGCCTCTCACTGAGAGGCAGTGGGTACCTTGCACAAGGGTGCCCAGGGAAACAGGGTGTTAAAATGTTTGAATCTGCTGGATGGGCATTGGACTTCGGTGAGGATGGTGGTGGTGGAGCCTTTGACATTGAATTAGAAGCTGGGGAGCTCGTATTCTGAAGGTTACCTCAGTGCCCTGGCACTTGGGAAAGGCCAGGCCTGAAATTCCTCAAAATGCAAGCACAGGGTCCAGGCTTAGGGATTGCTCAGAACCTGGGGTTTGCCTCTGATGTGCAAGCAAGCTGCCCCTGAGCTGAGTCGGGGTATGAAGACAGTAATGACTGATGCCTGCCTGTCTGTCCTCTGCAGAAGCCCATCGGGGAGCAGTTCCGCAAGGAGGTTCATATCCGGAACCTTCCATCTCTCTTCAAAAAGGTGAAGCCATCATTGGAGACAGATGTGCTAGAAAACGAGGATGGAGAGGGCTTCAATGTACTGTTTGAACCCTAAGCCTGGGATGCTGCAACCATCTCCTCCCCTACCTTATAATTTGTCTCTCCTCATAGTAAGCACATTAGATTCTCCTTGTCACCGCCTCCACAAGCATTCATCTGAATAAAGCCCCTTACGGGTCCTGTCCCCTTCTCCTCCATACACTGGGATGGGGCCTGTGGTGGCATTTGAACCAGTCAATATTAAGCTCTTCCCCTGACTCCTTCCCCTCCACTGGATGAGCATCTTTAGACCTCTGCTTCTCTGCAAGGTGGGAGCTGAGTCCATAGACCTCACTAGGATAAAGCCTGATCCTCTTGTAGCCTTGGGTCACTCTTGCTCCACCTCTTCATCCCTTGGGGTTTAGGATTAATGCAAAAGGCAGAGTAGTGTGCCATGTGAAAAGGGGCTACCCTAATCTTCCTCTGGGTGCTAGTAGCCAGGCTTTTTAGGGAACACATTGGACACTCCTGTCATGCTTATCAGCACTTTTCCCTAGTGGACTGGAATTCTGCTGAATCCGTTTCCCTCCAGGATGCTGAGCCTTGGGCTGAGGGCTGCATGCCAGGAAGCCTAGCAGTGCTCCAGGATCTCCTGTGAGATCAGCCTTTCTAAGGTGCAACTGCTCTCTAGAAAGAGGCAGACACTGTCATATATATACATATGTATGTATAGATATGATCATACAGCTTGTTCTACCCAGAGCCAAATGGAAGGCTTTTACTTTGTGCCAGCCTTTCTTGGACATCTCTCAGGGGGAGCAGAACATATTTTTTTCTTAAATTTCTTTTTTTTTCATTTTACCATGCCCTGTAGACTAGAACTTGGCCAGTGCAGGGTAAATAAAATCTGGACCAATACCTGATGCACCTGCAATCCAGAAGGGATCTCCTCGCCCTGTTGCAGTGGAGGTGACAGTAGCCCCTGTTTTTACCCAGTCTGGTACTTCTCAGAGAATTGCATGGTGGGGCAGGAGGGGTGGGCTTTATACTGCAGTTTACAGGGGGGAGCCAGGTCAGAAGCTGGGTTTTAGGTGTGGTGGGACTCTTAGGAAGCCACTCCAGTCTGCAAAGCTGGTTCTTCTTACATGACAAATACTACACAATCTACCCTAGAGTTAGCGCAAGAGCTGGGAGGGTCTGTCCAGAACTAGCTGGCAGTTTTGCCATCCAGGAGACAGAACAAGTAATAAATTGTGGTAGGTGGAAAAGTGGTGTCTCCACATGGACAGACTGGACAAAAAGGCTGGGGCTGGGAGGTGTGGGAGTGCAGATAGGAAGAGCAGGCCTTGGGCATCCACTCACCCTCCTGCCCCTGCTGTTCCACCAGCACCCTCCACTTTTCTTCCTAGCCTCAAAACTTTTTTAACCTCTGAGCTAACATGGCTCCTGGCTCTAGCAAAGGCTGGGTGTATTTATTGTGTTGTGATATTTTTAACATTCTGTGACTTCATGCTAGACACAAGGGGTTTTTGTAAAATGGATTTAAAACCTTTTTTGTAGGAATGTTTAAATCCAAAGCTGTCTCTGAACTGGTTTGTGTTACACCTGAATGTCAGTAAAGCTATTCCAGTTTCATACACATGGTGTCATGTTTCATTTTTGTTCTTGTATCTGTTTCAGTAAGATCTGAGGCCTCTGATCTGGCTAGACTGCCTGCCTGGAGATTTCTCAGCATTCCTTATTCCAGCTACCAAAAAGGGGGCACCTAATGGTCAGTACACTGTCAGGAAGGGGATGAACCATTCCAGACTATCTAGTTTAATTCAATGAGGGGAAAATTGCATTTTTAAAGTATTTATTTGCCACTCACTGCTAGTTTATTTTCATTCTAGGTCCCAGCTTACAGCTTGAGGGGTGTGTGTTGTCAAAGCAAAACCCTTTGGTTATTCAAGGGTCTGTCCCATAAATATGTGAAGCAATAGCATAGATAGATACATACATACATACATACATAGTGATAACGTGTGATAGGCACATGCAGCATATGCCTGGATCTGCAGCATGGCATGGGACAGGTTGGGTTTGGAGCCAAGATGCCAAGTGTACCTCCTCCCTACATATTCACCCTAACAGGATGTTTACACTCTTAAGTAATTCTACCCCAAGGAAACAGAACTTTCATTCTACTTACTTGCTAAAGTCTAGCACTATAGTGTGGATTGACTTGAGCAACTGGGACACAGCAATACTCCCAGACATTTTCAGCTCTTAACACTCAACCACATTGCTCAATGCCCCATCTATCCTGGCCTTGAACACTTCCAGGGATGGGGCATTCACAGCTCTGGGCAACCTGTGGCAACTTACCTCCACCCTCATTTTAAAAAGTACATAATGTTTAATATAAGTCTACCTTCTTCCGGTTTAAAACTGCTGGCCCTTAGCCTGTCACTACAGACCCTGGTGAAGTCTTTCTCCATGCTCCCATTATATACTGAAAGGCCAGAATAGGGTCTCTCTGGAGCTTTCTTGTTCTCCAGGCTGAATAATCCCAGCTCTCTCAATTTCTTCATAGGAGAGGTGTTCCAGTCCTCTGACAGTACAGCCTTTACCATATTAACTATCCCAGAGCTGGTCTGAAACACCTGCAAAACAGCCGTGCTCTGATACCAAGTCGTTAAACCTCACTGACCTGCTGTGAAGTGCTTTACTACACTGCCCTGTCAGTCCTTCTCACTCACTCAATACCATTTAAAAAAAATGCTGTTACTCATCTTTAGACCTGCTGCCACTTTCTTCTCCATGTATTATGGTTTCACAATTGTGAATGACACAGGAGACAGCTTTTAAAAAAAAGCGCCTTTATTTTAGCGTGTCTCCTTTCTGCGGCTCATTACCAGCAGAAAAATCCAAAGAGTCCCTGAATTCTTTGCAAGCCCCTATCAAGCCTCCTGCCTATGGAAGAGGAATTCCTCCCAGAGGGAGGTGCAGGAAGCCCAGAACAGCAAAGCAGGCTTTCCCAGCTACAGCCTGGTCACTCCATAGACACAGAGTCCAGCTCATTGAGGAAGCGCTGACACTTTCCCATCAGGATCTTGATAGCTTCACTCACCAGCACATCTGGAGGCAAGATACCCGTCGACTCCACTGAAACTGCACAGAGACACAGACACAAGTCAGCACAGCCATGAGGCAAGCCTCAGCCTTCATGCACCTGGCTCCATGCTTCTGTCCCTCACCTTCCCTTACACCTCACTGCAACAAACCAGATCTTCACAGCCAGAGAAGCAGCTACCTTTGCAAGCAGGAAGCACCAACAGATTCAATCCCAAAGCAAGCAGCTACCCACTGCATTCTGAATGTATAAATGCTGAGGGTGGAGAGAGGCACAGAGCCACACACGCTGGCCAGTCACTGCTTGTTCACACAAACCATGCCAGGACTCTGGAAAACCGGGCACTTACAGATGTAATGGTTCCGTACTCTCGCCAGGCGCACAAGGTTTTTCAGGCCCTCATGTCGGAAAACTTCTCTGCTGAATGTGTCCAGCCGTGCATTGGCTACTCTTGCCACCTTTTTTCCTAAAGGGAAAATGAAACGAGATGGGCAAATTGCAGCAGGTGGGTGCCTTATGGTCACAGCACATGCTTACCTCAAACAGGCACTCACCCCTCAGCAAAGGCAGGGAAGACACCAATATAAAGAATTACCGTATACCCAACATGAAACTCCAACCTGGCAGAAAAACCCAAACACGAAGCCTACATGCACCCCTCGAAGGACACAAGAAGTCTCCACACTCAGCTGCTGGAAAGAGCAAGCTCACTACCCAGTGTCACAACTGAACAGCACTGGAAGCTGCAGTCAGCAGCTGCAGAGCTCTGTGGACAGGTTGCATTTCAGAGACATCCCTGTTCATCACCCAACACATCTGCACGTTGCAGCCACTCATCCATAGAACCAGGCTCAGAAGAGCATGAACCATTGATCAACAAGGCAACATCACAGTGTGGTTTTGTCTCTGCAAAGTTTGGCTCTAACCTCCAATCAGTCTCTACTAAAGCTTGCAAGGAACAAGGCACTTAGGGCAAGAAAAAAAGTACCATTGATATTCTGGATCTCAATGACCCCAGGGGAAAAGCACTTCTGCAACGTCTCAGCTGCCTCATCCTCAATAGGCTGCAGGAGAGTAATGTCAGGAAGCAGTCGATAACTGGCTGTGGCCACAGGAGAAAACTTGGCATGATCCTTACCTGTATGAAGAGGTAAGAGTCAAGGGTGAGAGCAGGCCTCAGGGAACAAGGATGCTGGGGCCTAAAGTTCCAGGGGGAAAGCCAGTTCTCAACCCTTCCCCATCACATCACATCACATCACATCACAGTGCCCTAGTCCAAGCACTCAACATTCCTTGTCCCGCTGCCCCAGGAGCCACGACCCACCTATACCCTTGACACAGTGCATAAGCACATCTATTTCCTGTCCGGGTCGCAACAGTGCAATGAGGATGTCATCGTGAACAGGTCGGAAGTCAGCATCTGGAAAAAGGTCTGTCTGATTCCCCAAGGGCACCCACGTCATGTGTTTACTGTACACTGCAAAGAGAAGCCACAAGCATCAGCCAGTGCTGCCTCAAAGCAGGTCACTCACCTGTACAGGACTGGAGATAGCAAAAAGTAAGTTTAGCAGAATGGAATAAACTCTCCCTGTGAGCGCACAGGGCTGAGAAAACAGCCCAAGTCCTGTCTTCCAAGACTAAAAAGAAAAAACAGCACCTACTTTTAGGAGATATCTCACCTTTATGATTAAAATACAGTTCATCAGGATCAGATGATTCCTTGGCAGCCTGAGGGTTTCGTTTGCATTTGATTTTCAGCTGAAACTGCAGAGTATCAATTTCAGTGCCTTCCTGATCTCCTGGGAAGAAGCACACGTAATCACACTTCTGCTCAGTTTACACAACCCCGATTTCCTACTTTGAGAGAAACATTCAATATTTCTATTCTATCCACGACTCTCACCTTGATTTCTGTACTCAAAGAGCCGAGGGTCAGCTCGGATGGGAATGAGGCCCAACCGATGAGCCAGAATTTCATCCTGCACAATGGATGTGTTGTTGTACACAAAGACCTTCTCTACAGCCATCGTTGGCACCTCAGGGAAACAAGAGATTAAGTCAGCCTAAGACAACAGTTGAACTACATGCCAAGAGATTATCCAGCTCAAGTGTCCCTCCTCTCCCACAAATAACTGCCATGCAGGCTATTTTGAGTGGTACTTCTGCCAAATCAGGCTATGCCATATACCTTTACACACCACCTACTCCCATCTCCATTTTTTAAACAATAAATCACAAGAAGTGAAGGGCAGGAGAAAGGGCTTTGGGGCATCCTCAACTATTTAGCACTTGGCAGCATTATGCGGCTTCTGTTGCGTTGGCAGCACAGCTCTGTCGAAAAGGCTGACCCGCACACGCTACCAAGAGCACTCCTAGGACCAGCAGGCGGTATCGCCCATGCTGCTAAAGCCCTAATTCTCTTTGGGCTCCTGGCACACGTGCGGAATAAACATGTGCTTCTCTTCCAGCACCCGCAGCTGTCCGCAAGCGCTGACACAAGGCTGGAAGTTCCGCGCTCCCTGTCAAGCAAGTCTTAGGCCGGCAGCCCAGGTGAGCATCCCCGGAGCGGCGTTACCTCGGCGAGCAGGATGCGGCGGAAGGCGTTGGCGATGGCGGCGTCGATGCCCACCATGTCGAACTCCAGGGTGTCCTCTTCCTCACGGATCACGTCCACGCGGAACGCCTGCGGGAGCCGCGCACCGCGGGTCACACCGGCCGCACGGCAGAGCCCGCACACCCACAGACATCCCCGGCCGCCGGCGCCGCTCACCCACCTTCTCGAAGCGCCGCTGGTCCCAGGCGTCCTCGTAGCCGGGGTAGTTCCCGGGGAAGTCGGTGGTGTGGACCTGCGAGGAGAGAGCACAGGCGGGGTCGTGAGGGGCTGCGGACGCCGGCCGCCCCCCGCCCCGCCGGGCTGGCTCACGTTGCGGACGCCGAACTCGCCCAGCACCACGCGGTCCCGCATCTCGTCCGTGCCCCGCCGGGCCGCCATGGGGGCGATGGGCGGTGCTCCCGGGCCCGGGGGCCGCTCCGCGGTGTCGTCACATCCGGCTCCCGCCCATCCGGGCCAGCGCGGCGGGGCCGGGCCGGGACGGGAACCATGGCCGCGCCAGGGGCGGCAGGAGGCGGCAGGAGCGGTGCCCCCGCTGCCGAATGGGGCAGCTTCGAGGACAACATGCAGGTGGGGCCGGGCCAGGGGCGGCGGGACCGGGCCGGCCCGAGCGGGCCGGGCCGAGCGGGCGCTGACACCGTGTCTGCCCCGGGCAGAGTGGCGGCTCCGCCGTCATCGACATGGAGAACATGGACGACACGTCGGGCTCCAGCTTCGAGGACATGGGGGAGATGCACCAGCGCATGAAGNAGGGGCGGCAGGAGGCGGCAGGAGCGGTGCCCCCGCTGCCGAATGGGGCGGCTTCGAGGACAACATGCAGGTGGGGCCGGGCCAGGGGCGGCGGGACCGGGCCGGCCCGAGCGGGCCGGGCCGAGCGGGCGCTGACACCGTGTCTGCCCCGGGCAGAGTGGCGGCTCCGCCGTCATCGACATGGAGAACATGGACGACACGTCGGGCTCCAGCTTCGAGGACATGGGGGAGATGCACCAGCGCATGAAGGAGGAGGAGGAGGAGGAGGGCGAGGCGGGCGCCGGCGAGGAGGAGGACGGGGAGTTCCTGGGTATGAAGGGGCTGCGGGGGCAGCTGGGCCGGCAGGTCGCTGACCAGGTGAGCGCTGTGCCCGGCCGCCCCCGGCCCCGCGGTCCCTGCCTGCCCGCTCGGCCGCTGCCCGATCCCTTCTCTCTGCAGATGTGGCAGGTGGGGAAGAGACAAGCCTCCAGGGCCTTCAGCCTCTACGCCAACATCGACATCCTCCGGCCCTACTTCGATGTGGAGCCCGTCCAAGTGCGAGCCAGGTGGGCAGCCCCGGCGCGGGAAGGCAGCGGCTCCGTGCCTGCAGGAATCTGGCTGTCAGCTCCGAGCCAGCAAGCAGGAGTGCAGGAGTGGGCTGCCAGCCCTGCAGGAAGACTCACATATGGGCAAACACACTGTGCATTGTCCCGCTCGCGTTAGTGAGGTCCCATGGTTGGGCTGGAGGCCCTGTCACCTGGCATTGCTGCTCAGGGCAGGAGAACGGGCTCTTTTCGCACTTGACTGCCTAATGTGGCTTTTGTTGGGTTTGCAACACAGTTGTGTCCAACAAGGCAAAGTTTTGTGAGCCTTTATGAGGAGAGTTACCTTTCCTTCCTTCTGCTCTGTCAATGATCTTTCCTCAATGATCTCTCCTCCCTGAGTGGACCCCTAAACATTTTCAATGAATCTGCCCCCCCTTAGCAAAGTTAATCCCCCGACAGTAAGGTTTTCTGTCCTTAGTGACCTTGACTGACCCTTTAGAAAGAATCCTGTCTCCCTCAAGGCCTGTCAACACAACAGCAAACACCAGTAATGGGTATATGGGATCTTTTACCTATGAAGCATTTTGTTAACTGTCCTGTTGTTCTCCCTGCTTCTGTTGTCATTCCCTTATTTCCTGTGATGCAGACTGCTGGAGTCCATGATTCCTGTGAAGATGATTAATTTCCCACAGGTGAGTTCCCTTGTGCTGAATCAGACTCCATGGTCAAGTGACTGTCGCACAGACACTTTGTAAAACTGTAATAATCCATGTTATTAAGGACTGAGTTTGTTAGGTGTTCTTCTCTCTGAAAATGTTGGTGGCTCCTCTCCATGCTTATTTCAAACCTCAGTGTGCTGTCACCTAACCTCAGGCAATAACCTAGGTGATAAACTCTATCCAGTGCACTTCTTACATTGCCTATGGTGGGGACCCTGATATTCAGGGGCTCTAACCAAACTTTCCCTCACCTGTCTCCTCCTGTAGAAGATTGCAGGCGAGCTGTATGGACCCCTCATGCTGGTTTTCACACTGGTGGCCATTCTTTTGCATGGAATGAAGACGTCAGACACCATCATTGTACGTCGAGTTTCAGTGATAAGCGATGGTTTGACTGGGCTCTGGGTTGCTGTTGTGACACTAGAAAAGGAGAGGAAACGTCTTCTATAACTGAAGAAGCATCTTGTTGAAAAGCAAATTGATTTGAGGATGTTGGTTTGGAGGTGGGAGGAAGGATATACCAGAAAGTCTTGACACTCTGCTGCTGAGAGTGCTTGGCGTGTAGGTCCTATGGCACCCTGAATGCTGCTGGCCAGCTGTTTGATAATGCCTACAAAGGGTCTGGGACTCTCAGGGGTTAATTTGGGTGCTGGCAGGTCACTCCTTTGAGTTCTCCTTATTCTGACACTATCTCCACAGAGGGAAGGCACGCTGATGGGCACAGCCATTGGCACCTGCTTCGGTTACTGGCTGGGCGTCTCATCTTTCATGTATTTCCTGGCATATCTGTGCAATGCCCAAATCACAATGGTGCAGATGCTGTCACTGTTGGTATGTACTCATGGAGCTACCCTATGATGGACACTGGCTGTATGGTGTTCCAGAACAAGCTTTTCCTAAAGGGAAAAGGAAAGCTTTTCCCAAAGAACAGGAAAAATCTTTGTAAATTGCTGGTCCCAAAAAACTGCACTGGGACAGCCTGGAATTCCAGGATGTTCTTCTGACCTGCCCCATCCCAGGCACAGCAATAGTACAAAGAGGCACTTCCTTCATGCAGGTCTCCTACTTTGCACTTTCTGATTTGAGAACCTGGTGGTAAAAAGCCAGGAGACTCCAATTGCTCTGGGATTAGAGGATCTTTCCTCTGTTTCCCACGTTGTCACAATCTCTGACATGCTTGTGAATCCTTCAGACAGATGATCTCTGTGTGAGCTGCTGTTAAAGTTGTTGTTCTGGTTGACTGTTTGGCAGTGAATGAGTGGTTTGTGAGACTTTGCCATGGTGAAGTGTTGCAGGAATAGGCTGTTCATGCTCTTGATCAATGGCCCTTTGTGTGGGACTGGTGCTTGTAACATGGACATTTTTGTTTTGTCAGGGCTACGGTCTTTTTGGACACTGCATCACTCTCTTTGTCACCTATAACATCCACTTCCACTCCCTCTTCTATATCTTCTGGTTGGTTGTTGGTGGACTCTCTACACTACGAATGGTAAGGGACAGGCAGCCTGTGGTCCTTTTCCTGAGAAAAAAAAGGGAGGGAAGTGTTGTTTGCTTTCTGTTGCTTTATCTGGTGGTTCATTTCACAGTCAAACTGTGAAACTGCCAGTCAAACTGCTGTGGAGAAAATTATGCTCCTGCATAATTTGGCCACTGGTGTATGGAGGTGCTGCTTGGATTAATAGCCTCACCCATTCAAACAGCTGCAGGAGGTTCATTTACTCCCTTACAGCTCTTGCTGCTGTGGAGAGCCCTGCCTGAGCATCCTGCACTCTTGGCAAGACTGGGCAAGGTTCACCTACACAAAAAGGTGTCAAATTACTCTAAATTTGTTGGTGAAAACTGCGAAAAAAAGACTCAGTGCAGCGTTTCTGCAGATTCTCACTGCTTGACCTGTTCTTCCATGCATTCCTGACTGCAGTGCCAGAGGCTCAGGTAGCAGCTGCCTTGTCTCTGATCACCTCCTCTTTCCCAGGTTGCTGTGTTGGTGTCACGCACCGTGGGACATACCCAGCGGCTCATCCTGTGTGGGACTCTTGCTGCTCTGCATATGCTTTTCCTCCTCTATCTGCACTTTGCTTATCACAAGGTGGTAGAAGGTAAGCAAGGGAGATATAAAGACATCCTGTTAGATCTGGGAGAAGAAAAGTTGTTTTATCTCCCTCTGAGAGAAAGGATGCACAGTTTGAAGCTGTCCTTTGGGCATCTGTGCCAGTTTCCAACTCTAAAATGACCGCCATTAGATTTTTTAGAAGAAGCTGTTCAAGTAGGGCAGTACATAAATATTGAGGTAGTTACTGTGCACTGAGTTTTAGCACTCAAGACTCAATTTGTGAGGTAGGACCCTTATTATTTCCCCACAAGTGAAGTGTAACAGCACTGACTGTTCTTGCATGCAGATGTCCAGCCTCTTCCTGAATACTGCTGAAGTCAGGTTGCTTTTCTCTGATCAGGAAATGTGTCATAAGTGTTTCTCCTTCTTTAACGTGTTTTTTTATTTTGTCTTGTATAGCACAGATAGCAGAAGCTGTATCTTCCCCAGCTGGTACTGTTAACCAGGCCATGCATGTTCAGGTTCTCCTTCCATGTCTCTTCTTGTTTTCTTCTAACAAAGTCTCAACCTCCTTAAATAAAACAAAACCAAAACTCTTCTCCCACCCCATCTCTAGAGAGTTTCCAGATCCCTAAATATGCAGTTCTGCAAGTCTCTGCTATGAGTTTAGGCAGCCAGACCCGTTTGTGATATTTCTGATAAATCTGTATAATTAGGGGTTATACATAGCATTAGAAGTCCTTTTAGATATAAATCTTGTTTCTCCTGAATCTGCTCTTATGGCAGAGGTTCTGATCTGCAGCTTTTTGGCAGATGAAATAGAATAAAATATACTCCAAGTATACTCCAAGCAATTTTCCTCAAGGCACTCCAGAACTGATTATCAGTCTTAAGAGAGTAATTGACAGAGACTCGAGGACATTTGCATTGATCTGTGTATTTCCTGCCAAGCTTGGTCTGTTTGCATTGCAGTGACAAAAATTCCACATTGCACACAGCTGCAGCTCCTAATATGAGTCTACAAGCGTATCTCAGGATGAAAGAGAGTCTTGGTCTAAGAGTGAGATCTGTGCTGGGATGAAGTAGAAACAGGATTTTATCAATTTCCCTCAGCAGAGCAACATCTCTGGCAGTACCTGCATTCAGGTCAAATGGCAGGGGACTGGATCTGACACCCTCAAAGCAAAAGGATCTGGGTTCCTCTTGGGAACATGCAGTTTTCCTGCCCCGAGCACAAGCTCTGATGTGTACCCTGTGGTCTCTGGATGGAAGTTTACTCCTGGTCAGTCTTTGGGGCTAGTTGTCTCCTCCCACTGCCTGCAAGGGCTTCACCTGTTCTGGGCCCTGCCACCCTCAACCACTAACTGGACAGAGAGAAAAGTAAGAAGAAATGTGCCACCTGCTATCATCTGAACTAACTCTTGCCTCTCTCCCCTTTTTTCTGTTCTGCAGGTATCCTGGACACATTGGAAGGACCCAACATGCCGCCCTTTCAGAGAGTTGCCCGAGACATTCCAGTTGTTTCCAGTGCTGTATTGAACACAACAGCCAAAACCATGGCATTGACCCTGTAGTTTTACAGACTTGGACTTGCTTCCTTCACTACTTTTGGGGCTGCATAGGGCCACAGTAACCTGCTGCCTCTTAGGAACAGGACAGAACAGCAAGAAGACAACTTGGTTTTGTTTTCCTGGACCTGTCTTCTGCGTGACAGTTTTGGGCAGCTGAGTGGACTCAGCAGAGGTGAGTTGCACCTCAGTGACTCAGAAGAGCTACACTCTTCCCCATCCAGGTCTGGGCTGTCTTGACTAGAGTGGTTCTGTTGCCTGCATGTTTAGCTGGGATTTCCCAGCAGAGTTTGTTCCTTAGCCCTCTTTCCGCTTGCTGATGTAACTCCAGGAGTATCTGCCCTGTTCCTGTCCTGAAGAGGGAAGAATTAAATTTGATGTTGGTGCTGAGTGATGTTTTATGCTTGAACCTGCTTGTCTAATGGGAGCATGGTATTTGGGTCTCTGTGCCTTCATCTGTCCTGTCCTAGACTCAAAGCAGGATTCTTTGCAATTTTCTGCTGTCTTTCTTCAGATGTTCTGTGACACATGTCCTGTTTTGGGCACCTTTCTCAAAGGCACAGTAGTTCAAAAGGCACAGGAACTTCACTTTCTCTGGTGATTTTCAGGAACAGCACACTGTTTAACCACATTCTCTTTCTTGTCATGTTCCATATCGATCCCTCTCTCTTCACTTGGTCCAAGCTGCTATCTCACCTCACCATCCCTTCTGCTCTGTATGTCAGAAATGTATCTGTCCCCATGCTTTCACTGTAATTTCCTGCTACCCTTCTGCCCGTGTTGCTCTGTGGGACATGCAGGGCAGCATGTCTGTGCATGGTCTTCAGTGGATGTTTCTATTAGGAGGCCAGGGCAGCCCACCCTTTTGCTGCTGGCCTTTGTGTCTCCTAGCCATGGGACTGTCACCTCTGGGCAGGAGTGGCATTCTGTTCCCCAGACACCCATTCTGCTGTGTACTGCCTGGCTTTTCAAGCTGAGTCTAGGTTTTTTTTGAAAGGACTCTTGGGGCCTTGAGGGCCTCTGGCAAGCTTTTCTCTGGTCTTTCCATTTAACAAAGGGAGAAGTAGCAGAGTGTGTAATGGAAATAGAGTTGGCATATTAATCTCCAGTGTATTGATGCAGGAAAAGTCCAGTAAGGATGGGTAAGCAGAGCAGCCCAGTCTAGGCTTACCTGCACTGCAGTAAATCACAACTGAGTAGTTTAGCCTTCCCTCACTGCTCGAACTTCTACTAGTCTGCAAGTAGAAGCTGTTGGCTGGTACCTGGCTTTCATCTTTTCTCTCCCTGTAGTTCTGGATGTCTGGGGAAGAAGAGCCACCCCTCAGAGAAGCTCATTTATAAGCTCAGGCAGAAAAAAAACCAGGATATTGCCCTTCTTTGGTGTGCCCATAAGTGCACAAGGCAGTGTGTCAGAACTGCACTTTGGTCCCTTGTTTATGTTAATGGGAGAGGATGCAGCTGTAGTGGCATTCAGACTAGTGCCAAGGTGCAATGAAAGAGAAGATAGTGCCAGCTACTGTAATCAGGTTGGTCATCTGCCTCAGTTGAAAAAAAGGCCACTGGACAGGACTTGATTATTTTCAGTCACAGACCTACTTTCCACTATTTGCTTATTCCCACATTCATAATTTGTTCCCCTTTCAAGAGCAAAAAGCTTCTCTGCTAACAATCTCATGCATAACAGACAGGTTGCCTCACTCTCTTCTCCCCTCCTGACCCCCTTCCTGGGGAAACATTTTGGCTGAAGAACAGGACTCGGAGCAAGCTACTTGGAGGAATTGTTAATTATTTTGGCTAGTAGTCTCCACGGGGGTTTTTGGACCAATTGAACCACTTTAAACTCCTAGAATTTCTATTACTTCAAAACTTGACAAAATGGAAGTGTTAGTTTGTAATGGTGCTTCTGGTATTTCCCTTTTTATATCTCCATGGGAGGTTTGTTTCTAATTCCAAGTTCTTGCCCTGGCAGCCTAGAATGGATCTGTTTCTCTTGGTGCAAACTCTGGAAGTACTGGCAGGGAGGAAGGAAAAGAGAAAGAGACAATTGTCACTGGAGTAAGATCAGCCGAGAAGAAAAAAATCATTCTGCACCAAATTTGTACCCTTGCTGATCTACAGCACAATTGGAGAACAGCTGTGCTCCCTCCTGCACTGAGCCACTCAGCTGAACCAGAGGGGTGCCCTGTGTTTTCACTCAAAGCACAGAGAAGAGCAGTGAGCAAACTCCTCATACTTCCCCCGAGCAGCTTCTGTGTTGTGTCAGCTGGGGACATGATCAGGGTGACAACCAACCACCCTCTTGGAACCTGTGGGGCTTGCTCTGCTCCAGTTCTTCAGCCCTGATTAATTCTCTATGCAGCAGCAGCTGGAAGCTGAACTGTTCTTTACTGCCAGAAATTCAGTACTCGGCTGAGAGCTTCAGCATTGCCTTTCACTGACAGAGAAGGACACGTTTTTTCAGGGAAATGCATGCATGCTGCAGTTCTAGGGAGCATGCTGAGCACACAGGCTTAATAAAGTCCTTGTGGGAGGGCATCTCAATGCTTACTCAAGTCCTCTAGTTATCAGCACAAACCTTACAACCCTATCATGCAACACTATCTCTGCCTTTGTTTTTCCTGCCACAGCTCTTGCAGCAAATCTCAAATAATTTTCTCCCTTGCAGCAAATCTGAAATAACCCACTCATCATTTCCCCCTTTTGAGTAAAGATAGCTCTGTGTAAGGCCCTCTTTATTAAATATGGAACAAACATATAAAGCTGTTAGATTAGAAAGAGAAAGCTGTATATTAAAGCTGAAAATGAATATTAAAGCATCTATGACCTCCTTCTCTCCTATGCAGTACCTGAGAGTCCAACTCTTCTTACAGTCTATCCTTGTTGCAATAATGGTCACCTTAGTTGTGATTTTGGGTTACAGGTAGGCTCCTCCTTCTCCCATTTGTTTCCTATGTCTACTCTCACTGTAGTTGCTGTTCATGCACTGTTTTTCTCCATTTATGTGTTGACTCTCAATGACATCACTCTTTCTGCCCCCAGTAGGTAAACAATAAATGACCTTCCTCATACCTGTTGGGTATCTGCACATGACAAGGAAGAAGTACCTAGTTCTACACAAAATAGCATTGCCAAAGCCCCTCTGCATCGTCCCGCATTACGTTTGGTGAGCCAAAGCTTTGGACCCTTAGCTCCTGTGTCACTTTTTTCAATGAATTGAGCATAAAGTAAGCGGGATACTTGTCTCCTCATTGTGCTCTGGCTCCTGACAACAGGCAGTGAAAAGGCACTAGGGCATCTTCATCAGTGTTTCGGGACTGCTGCTGGCAATGGAAGTGGGACATGTCCCAAGGGCTCTCCTCCAAGCACCTCTCTAATAATAGCCTGTGTTAAAAAAGCATGGGTTGAATAGTGCCTGGAGGTAGTTGAGAGGTGAGTCTGAGTGTAGCCTAGCTGACCTGCATGCAGTAGCAGCAGCTGGGATTTTCTTGGCCACCCCCTGCCTATAATTGAAATCCAGTCTTTTGTCCTTCACCATCCTGCAATATGTAGGGTCCCATTCTCACCTGGGTCTTTTAATGTGACCTTAGAGATTAGCTGCTCCTTTTCTGAAAGCCACAGTACCACAGCTGTACCACAGCTGGATGCTTGCAGCTGCTGCTCATATTGCAGCACAGATGAGTTGCAAGGCCAGTGTTCTTGGTGTATCTTGCAGGAACAGTATCAAGGTCATGTATCTCTGTGCAACAGGGAAAGAAAGAGGGAGGTGTAGGTACTCCAGAGAACAGAGATAGATTACTCAAAGGGCATGGTGATACCCACACTGGGAGTTTAAGCCAAAGTCTTAAAGCTTCTGCTCCCCTTACCTCATTCAGGACTTAACATGCATCCTCAGCTAAGGTGATCTGCTCCTCTATTTCAATGTAGAAGTGCTCCACTCCACACTCTATTTTTCTCTTCACTTTCCGTCTCCTCTCTCCTGGGCCCTGGCCTGCAAACCAAGCAGGGGAGCCTGGTTTAGTCCCAGTGTTACCCACTGGGCTGGAATTCACTTGAGCACTGCTATATGCAGCAGCCAGATTAGTTACGTGCAGAAAGCTGCCTACTTAGGCGGTTTAACCTAATTTCCACATCACTGCCTTCCTTTTTCGGCTCAGTGGAGTTGAAAACGCAGGGGCCCTGCTTCCTATTTCTCTCCAAGTACAGGATTACTCAACGGGGAGAGAGGGGACAAATCCCTGTGATCCATACCTGTGAATTAGCAGGAGCTGGGGTGTGCCCCGCATACCTCTGGTCAGGCTGACGGCACGGGCTGTGTGCTCAGGGATAAGGAAGTCCGCGGCCCTTCCCCAACCCTCCAACTTTCACCTCCAAGCAGCTGCCTCCAAACATTGGCTCTTGCAAGCTCTGGGCTATGAGGAGCAGATTAGACTGACCTCGCCACTAAGTCATGGGTCGAGGGTTCAGGTTCAGCAGGTCTAAGTATTAAACGCCACTGAAGCCATAGAACACCACAGCTCCTCTGACCAAGCACGCAGAGTGTGCCATGGCCCAATGGCTTGGGCTCCTTTCCCTAGGTGGGAGTGGGGCTGGCATGGAGAGGCTTTCCCAGGCGCTTCTTCCACCCTTCCTTCTTCCCCTCCTGCACCCCCAGTGTCCGGGACCCAGCCCGGCCAGCCCTGGCCCCTCCATCTCCTCAGGTCAGCGGGCAGGTGCCAGCGGGCGCTGCCGTCGCCCCTCTCGGGCTTTGAACGGCATCGGGGCGGGATGAGGGATGCCGGACCCCCCTCCACGCCTGCTCCGTTCCGCGAGGAGGCGCTGACCATGCGGGGAGGAGGGCTCGGAGCGGCGGCCGGGGGAAGGCGGGGCGGCCCGGCAGGTGCGGGCGGAGCGGGGCGGGGACCCGAGGGCTGCCCGGCCCCC
>VZTT01071221.1:7658-23350 GCA_013400855.1 Buphagus erythrorhynchus
AAGTTCTTTTTGAACCACTGTCATACTACAGAGCAGTTGTAGTTCCAGTTCCACAAGTTGCTTTATTCCCTAATCCCAGCAGATCATTAAAACAAGGGAGGCACTTTATACACTTCATCTTTTAATAAGTTAGAAGCTATGATTCTATACAAAAGGCACCCTCGTGGCCCCTTTGAAAGCCACATACACTGTCCTAATTACTTCAAGTAACTAAATTCAGTTGTGTAATTCTGAGCCAATTATTTTTTCCCCCCAAGTAGGCAGTCAGGATTTTAATGGAAAACGTGCAGATGTGACTATCCAACTGTGCACATTCTCTTATGTATATGTTCATGCTTCATAAAGCTTCTACCACAATTTAATTTTCACTNAAATGAAATGATGACACACCTGCTCTCAAGAGTCAATGAATTCTTCCTCTGTTTATACACGGAGATATGAATAGGTAATCAAAACACTGTGGAAGTTCATCACAACATTATCCCTACAGGCTGAGGATCAGGGACACCAACAGAACTATTTTTAATTATAAATAGTTTAGGAAGCACTCAGGTCTAGGTGCTTCAAGGCACTTAAAGAACCTAAGCTTCTTTAGGAAAGGGAGTTTAAGTCATGCCAAGGTGCCTGCTACCATAGTTCAGACACTCTTATTTCAGCCACTACAGACCAGGAAAAACCTGTTTCTAAATGCAGTATAAAATGTTCTGGGATAATATTAATGTGAAGAAAATTACATCATTCCAAAACCACACGAAGATCTTTAAAAATACCAGAAAAAGCTGTGTGACTGAGTCATCAGCTTAAGCTTGTTTCATTCCAAAGGTACATTTGAGAAGTTTGTGTCTGTCCATGTGCTGTCCTAGGGGAAAAATAAATACAGCAATCTCAACAAAAATAACAGAAGAAGTAAGTTTTTGTATTGATTGCAAAAGAATAGCCAAATTCATTCCAAGGACAGAACTAGGCTGGAAACTAACACAAGAATGTAGTTCCAGTGGAAAGAAGATGTTTTGACCCTGAGAAGAAGTCTGAAGGCAAAACCACCTCAGATAGGAATCATGTTTTAACCAAGAGTCACTGCTACTTTCCCACACAGCTGTAGATCAGGATCCCATAGATGCAATAAAAAGCAAGAAGCTCATATACCAGCAAACAAACAACAAAAAAAACCCAACCAAAATTTATTCCGAAAGAATATGAAAATGGTATAATCTCTAAAAGATGAAAAGCATATTTGTGCTCCAACTTACAATTCTTAAAATCATGCCTATTTTCCCATTGTTATCTTGTTTTCAAATTATTACTTTCCCCAATCTTCTCAAGAGCTACATCTCTGGGCCTATGTGTAGCCAAGCAAAGTCAGTCTGAGTACAAGAAACAGCTGACTACTTTTGTCTCTGAAAAACACAGTTGAGGACATCTCTTCAGGAAGGGTGCAGACATTTCTGTACTTCTTACCTCTCTAGTGCTTACACACCTTGGTGTCAGCCTCAGGTAGCTTTCTAGACCTTCATCTGTCATAGTATGAACAAGACACTGTAATAAAGAGCCAGCTCTAAGCTTCTCACTTGCAGTCAGCATTGCCAAGTGAAACTCCATGTGAAGGGCAGCAGAGCAGGTGCCTCAGGCACACTGCTGAAAATAAATGAGTTTTCAGGAGCCAGGGAAGACAACCCCAAGGTGCAAGGAAGTTGTGAAAGAAGCATGAAGAAGCCCTTTTGGGGCCTGTGATCAGAGTCATTTTTTCTTGGAGGTCTATGGGATGTTTCACCCCAGTAATCCGTGCCCCTTATGAAGCCAAAGCAGTTCTTGAGGATTGTTGTGCTACATTGGTGGCTGCATCTTGAGGTGGTTGGGTTGCCAGAGCAACATGCATGTGAGACAACACGTGCTGTTAAGAAAGCAACATGATGATCTCTTCCTCTTCTTTCCCATGGAGTACTGGGCATTGCTCATGGTCTGCACACACAGACATGCTCATCCCTGCGCTGAGATCTTTCCACACAGAGGCAGAAGTCCCTGTGCTTGGTGCATCCTTGCTGGTATGTGCAGAACCACAAACAGGACTTCAGCTGAGGATATGGAAAAAGCTCCTCTCTGAGCAGAGATAAGCAAGTGGGAAAAGTGAGCAATGGATGAGGGGAATAAATGTGACGTGACACTGAGATGTTCTGAGATCCCAGACACTGAGATCTGTGTGAAGGCCCCTCAGTGGCATTTAAATCAGTTCTTCCCAGCAGCCAGGGAACATGCAACATTAAGATTCCTGCTGGTCTAATTTAGTGCAGACAGAACAACAGCTTTAGCACCCAATTAAACAAACTTTTCTCCACCATCCACTTTCATCTATTGCCTCTAACAACTGCACCAGTTTCCTGTAGTTAAAAGCCACCCCTGTTGTGTGGCCCAGTTTAACTGTGGTACTTGTTGGCAGTGATGGCCTGGAGGACAAAAGTATAAAGGGGCTGAATTGTGGAAAATTCATGGAGGCTGTGAGAATCAGTAGCAAGTAAGAATGGCAGCTTGGATGTAGGTTTTGGCTCAGGACACTCTCCTAACAACACTGATGAGGGCTATAGCAGCAGTGACCCCTTCCATATATACACACCTGTGCAGCCTGATGCTTAAATTTGTGTTCTAGTATCTGATACTGATTGGCACAAGAGACTTACAGTATGTCCTGATACAGCCATTATTCTACCACAGATAATCAATAGCACCTCTTCTCATGACTCCTGAGTGCCTACAGGTGCTTTTTCAGCAGCAGATGCAGAATATACATATCCCCACGATGTCCTAGAGAACAGACAGCTAATGGCCAGCTAGATCCAGCTGCATCAGCAATGTCCTGAGGCACGCTGCCACCTTGTTGTAGTTTAGAGAGATGACAGCGAGCACCCTTTACTCCTTCAGCTTCATTCATAGCAACGTTGCCTGGCACCCAGAAAAGTGTTGCTGTGTTTGTTGTTGCAGAGGAGATGAAGGGTGATGAAGGTGCTGGCTATTTATCAGTAGAATCTGGGAGTACTGCAGGACATGACAATTCAATTTGGATGCATTGAAAAAAAATACTTTCCCCCTTTCAGTCCCTGTGGTACAAACATACTTAAAAACACGTATCATTTGATGGGTTCTGGTTTGTCTAGAGCAATATGTGCTTGTCTAAAAACAGAAACAATGTTCCACAACAAGTGGAATAACACATCTAGACTGCCTAAGTCAGCCTAAGGACTTTCTCAAAATCTGGACTATGTTGCTCTGGGTAAATTCAGTATGAAACACTGTCACTCACTACACACAGATGTGATAGAAAGCATCCTATAAGAGGCAAAGGAATGAGGAAATCAGTCCTTAAGGTGAATATACTCTGTTGACATATCTGCCTGTTCAGAACATCCTCTGCTCATGTCTTGGAGCTTATACACATAACACAAGTTTATTGGGTTCAGCTTAAAATAGCCAGTTTTAAGAGCTGTATTTTTACCTATATAACCCTGGATTAAAGTGGCTTAAAAGTATACAATCATACAGCTTCATCTCCAGTGATACAGAAACATTCCTGTAATTGACACTGCCCCATAAAATGGTCAGTCTCTCACAGTGGGCCTCTCCAAGGTACAGATTGGGCTTTGCTTACTGTTTCCTGAGGTACTTGTGGAGTTTATACCAAGAATCTGGGAGCAATTACCATAAGGCAGATAAGGAAAGAGGGCAGGTTAACTATTTAAAGAATATGAAATTTAAATCAAACAACCTGTGCCTCAGGATACAATTCCAGATGTTTTGTAAGGAAACAGAAGACAAGACAGTAAGACATCAAGAAATACATCTTAGCAATAATGATTTGAAAGCTCTATTCTTGTAAAACAGAATGATACAGTTCAAAAGTAAGGTATTCAAAAAAGTTTCAGAAAAAGAAAGACTACGGGTGAACTAATTTTTTTAGCTTCAATCATTTAAAATGCAGAACTTAGATAATTTATTTATGACAATATGATCTGTTCAGACCTTTCCTGATATCTTTTATTTTCTGGTTGTCAGCAAGAAGAAAATGTTACCTTATGTCATACAGTCTATTGCTGAGAGACTTGATGGTGCTATTCATCCCATCCTTTCTTTCCTTCACCTTAATTAGAATTGAAGACTGAAATTGTGTGACTCTCAACACTCAGGAGATATGTAAATTACAAGGGAAAAACAGCTAAGGGCTTGCCTGCATGTGCTGCACACCAGATAAGGTTTTCCTTCCCCTCTGCTATTACAGCATTTCCACTGCAGCATGTTTGGCTGCACTAAGATATACAATACCACAAAAGCTATTTATGAACTCTCCTATCAGTGCACACACAGTGGTAACAATACAAGACTGTAGTAACTGGGAACATTTAGATATGACCTTTTTATACAGGAAACCTTATTCCCTTGATTTCTGCAGGAAAGGGAGGAGCTGCTCCAAAGCTTCAGGCCTGTGGTTCAAGTACTGATGGAAGACCAGAGCTCTACCTTTGAAGATGAAATGTCATTTTGGATGCTCATTTAAAATTAGGTTTAATCAATTCACCTGCATAACAAAGAGTAGCTTCTGAAAAGTGCTCACCAAAAGGAAATGAAACCGCTGACACAATGTGAAGAGCTGAAAACAAAGTGATGCAGCTAACACACTTATCTCAGGGACATGGCACATCTTGATTTTCTTAGATAGTTTCTGCCTAATGTTGTTATGCAAAGGCTCTTCAGAAACTCAGGGATGATTTTCAAAACATCCAGCTCTGAACACTGATACTGAAAGACATTGAGAGACTTCACCTGTCACAGAATTCTCTAAAATTTGTTCCTGTATCAGCTTTTGCTGTTTGAGCGAGATAATAAGAAGAATAATCACTGCCATACCACTTGATGGCCTTGGTAAGTGAAAAATTGATTGATACTTTTCTCCCATCCCCCAAGACAATTTACAAAGTGAAAACAAGCATTTTCTAAATTTCTAACAAAACGAAAAATTCAAAGTATTCTCAACAAAATCATACATTATTGTTTAAAACTTTAATTTTAATTAAAATAAGGTGACTAGAAAAGCAATTATACCTTGGATTTTCAGACCAAAAAATCTGAGTAATGTCTCGTTCATATGGAATGTGATAGGCCTACCAAATCTGTTTTATCTCTTGGAAGAAAATCTATTCCACTTTATATCTCTAAAGACTTGGTTAGCTTAACTTTATGTTTTATTCCATGAAGGAATTAAACTAAGGTAAACTGGCAGCCGATAATCAGAGACAGCAATCCTCACCAATAACTTGAGCTGATGTGCACTCCTGGTGTTATGAGGAAGGATGCTAATCCACTGCAACATCCTTCTTCCCTTCTCTTTCCTCCAATCTTATATTTGTATTTGGCCCCTTGTTTTGGACTGATAATGTTGTATAATTTGTAAAACTAGTTCTTGTGCTTACAAATGGAAATAATATTTCATCTGGTATAAAAAAAAAACATGCTGAGATACGCACTGCAACTTATTTTCTTCCTATATTGTTGTATTGAATACTGTACTGTATCTTCAGGGGTTTGAGCTTTTACTTCTAGATCATTTGAAATAACAAACCAAATAAACAGTCCCCACATAAACACATGAATGGAAGCTATCATCTTTGCTATTTAAAAAAGGGCTATTTAAGTCATATATAGTACAGAGAAATGAAATGCTTCAGCTCCTCTCAGACACCATTTGGGAAAGAAATATTGTGTTAGAGACACACAAGTGTCATGGTTTTACTTGCCACAGTTGTAGCAACTAGGTTTATTGGAGTACGAGGTGCTAACAAAGAGTAGCAGAGCCTGTCTGGTTTTTGAATTATTTTGTGCTTTTGGTGGCAATTTTTATACAGCTGCTTTCAGAGCTTCCTCTTTATTGTTCACCAAATCACTCTGAGAAAAATACTCTGAGAAATATCACAACAGGAACAAGCAAGTCGTTTTAAAACCACTCTAAGAACATCACTATGAACCGCATCTTTAAATAAACTGCTGTCCTCTTTAGAAGGAAGTTCTGACTGTGAGTTATTCTAATGTGAAAGACAACAAATGGTATTTTGACTTGTATTTCATGGGTCTTTCCCAACACCAATGAGGGCAGCCTCCCAGCCCTCCTCCAAGGACAGTGGTTATTTTTTCTCCTGCTATGGGGGAAGAGAGACTGAAACAAATGAGTGCCTTGTGGGTCACAGAGATAGTCTGGGGCACAGGTGAGCTCAGCTCATGGTGCTCCTAGCTGTCAGATCACCACCTTGTGAACCAAGCCCAACAACCACTTCTTCCCAGACAGACTGGTCACTGCTGCTGCCCATAGTGAAGTTCTTCAGCCAAATGAAAACTGGAGAGGAAGGGACAAATCCTTGACACCTTTTCGCCCTTTTCTAGCTCTTTACCTTCTGAAGATCTTAAACACTTGATTATCAATGGTAAACAAGGAGACATATCAACCTCCACTTCAAGCCAGCTGGCAGGTAACTAGCAGCCCCCAAATGGGCACTGCACCATCACAATAGGAAGTTCTTGTGACTTACCAGTGTTATGACACAATAGGAACTTGACTCAGCAGGATCCTCCTCTTTCCAGACCATGCAGAAACATCACAAACTATAGAAAATTAAAATTGCTGCCCACCTGTAACTCAAACAATCAAGCCTCAGATGTTGAGCTGGCCCTGCTGTCCTGTAGCACAGGAAAAAATGTCTGGAAATATACATACTGCCAAGTTGTTTATTACTGAATCATATTGCATCCATACATATCCTAAGCAATCTGTTGCTAGGTGCTGATTTATTTAATAACTTAATGGACTTTGAATAGTTTCCAGAAAAGAAGCTGGACCTCAAAGTTGTGTTCTTATTTTGTTCAAATGAAGCAACAATAGCTGAAAAAACTGTCATGAGTCCTCAGCAGAGGTAGGAAAAAAATAATTCTGCATTGTGGCAGACCTTGAAATCAGATCAAAGAGCAACTGTGAAGCATCCTCTTTTGAACTGCAAGAGTAGGTGAAAAGAATTATTTACCCTTATGCTCTTAAAGTGAGATTAGATCTACAGTTTGGAGAGAGCGGTTCAGAAACAATCATAATCAACAAATCTTTCACAAGATGTATACTGTTCAGTATAAAGTAAATCTTTGAACTGGATGATCTTTGGAGATTTATTCTGTCATACCTTCAGTCCTGTAATTTTGCATCATCAAAGTGAAACTGAAATATCCAGTTTTAGCCTTAGCTAAATGTAAACAGATCTTCTATTTCTGCAGACTGTTTTGCATTAAAGTATGCCAAAATATCTTGCAGAGTCCATTAAGTGGCATTCTTTTTTGCAGGAGAGAAAGGGCAAATGGCTCTCAGAAAACTGCAATGGCCCCCCCTGGAAGTCACAGAGCCCTCAGGATGCTCTGTGCACTGGGGGCTGTGGTGATTGCAGACCACCAGCCACTCTTTGGGGTATGAAGACAAGACCTGAGGAGTGTTTCTTTTGATGAAGCAGACTTGTGGCTGGTGAGACTGCACGCAAGATAAGGTTTGTTATCCTTCCCAAAGGAATTCTTGGAGTCTTCTTGCATCCACACTGGTGTCCTCTCACTGCTTCAGGCAGCAGATATTCCCCCAAGCACCTGCCTCGTGGACATGGGGGTTGTGGAGAGTGAGAGTGGAGAAGCCCATTGAAAATTAATTTGCCACATGCATTTTGGCACAGGGATGCCCCACGCTGAAGGACCAAGCTGGGCAGTTGGGCAAGCACTGGAGGCACGTGGCAGGCATGGTGGGTGCATGGCACTCTGTGCCCAGGGCTGGTGGCATCAGCACAAACACCCACACAGTTCAACTTTCTCCATAACTGGCTGAGCAATACAAGCTCAGCAGGCAGCAGAGCCTGGGTATGGTCTTCAGTAACTGAGATCTGAGTATCAGACAAAAAACAAGGGCCCAGACTTTCACTAAACACTGGAAGAAACACAGAATTGGCTCAAAACTCATTGCCTCTTTCTGCTAGTTAAGGAGATGGAGCTGAATTCCTTATTCATACAGCCTTGATATTGGAGGTCTCAACAAGGATCTGAAGAGACCACAGTTAAAATTGTCATAAATACATAATACAATTCCACTGCTAAATCTAGAGAATGGCACTGCATTTCCCCATAAGAACTTCTGTTTTATTCTGTGCTGCTGGGTAAGATTTTGAAAAAGAATAAAACAAATATTTGCTAATCTTTTCAGTTGCAAGGGCAAAGATATATAGTTACAGTTAACTCATGCTCTAGCTCTTCTGAAAAGGGATAGTTACAGTTAATCAGGTTAGTTTCTGGTCTCTTTTTATAAACACAATACACAAGTTTCTCAGTCTCTGCATCCTTATTGTTGTGTCAAATAAATATGATTTTGTTATTTTCATAAAGTTTAAGAAAGCATGAATTTACAAGCTCATAGCAATTTCAAATGAAAATCTATATTCATATCTCTGAATATTGTCATCTGTCCTTAAAACAGGTCTAGCAAGTGCCTGTAAGCAACATGGTGAGCCCAGGTGAGCTACACACTTGGCAAGAGCTTGAGGAAGTGAATTTTTCTGAAAGTCAAAATGCAGCACCTGCCTGAACTGACTGCAGCTGATACAGGAAAAACTCCCTGCTCCATGAGTTTCCCAGTAAACTTCATTTCAAAGCCCCCAGAGTCTTAGAAAGCACTCCTATCTAGCTAAAGGCACTGGTGTCTTCTGGCAGTGTACATGCAGATCTGCACTTTATTTCTCCTGTCTGCTTGTGTGCCAGCTGCAGTGTTCACAGAAAAGTTGATGCAGAGAGCCTATCTCCTGAAAGTCCACAAGGAACCTCCCTGTAAGAACACCATGAGCCCTTGTCCCTTGTAAGGGCCTAATCTGAAACCAGATTAGAGATGGCAGAACAAACTACTCCATTTCACTTCTGTGGGTCTTTGAGTAGCCAAGGTCTTGCTGTAATTATATATCTACACAGAGCATGTACTCTATCCATCTATACAAAGTAGAATATTGTATTACAGTGTTACATCACAGACTAACTTTAGTATAAACAGCATCCCTTAATCTGAGGGAAGGCAATAACTCTCAGAACAGGTAAAGCAGAAGGACTCATATGTTGTACTTTGCATGGAGATCTTGCTGATGTATCAAGTTCCAAATAAATTCATCTAATCATTTAGAGGCAGTGAAGTTAGGATTTAAGAGCAACTCTAGAGCCTTCTGAAGTCATCAGGTATCTCATGGCTTTCTGGAAACTTTGGATTAAGAGTGCAACAGCTGTTCAAAACCTAAACCTGAGAAAACTAAATGTACAAGAACAAAGGGGACTGACCACAGCTGCGGATGCAGAGCTTGTGGCAGCTTGGTCTACTTGTACTCAGAGAATCTAGGGTACAGGACATGATGGGCTTGGTTTCTGTAAGGAAATGGGGCTAATCTGTCCCTTGCAGGGAACCCAGCTCCTAGTAAGATTTCCCTGATAAGCAATTATTTTAATTTTTCTCTTGCAGCACATGTTGGAAGGATGCAGTAGAGCAGAAGGCTGAAAGCTCAACTGTCCAAAGCTCCATCCTAATGCACTGCTGTTGAGCATAGCAGGGCTTTGAAGAAAGACAAAACCAGGTGACGAGCATTCAAGTGGTAGAATTTACTGCAGAGCCTTGAACAACAAACTGCAAGACAATGCATTCTATTACATTTTAGAGACCCTGTGCCAGTGGGTCCACCTCACAGGCTGAGTGCCTCACCCAGATTCATACATTGATCCTGCAGCAGGATCCATACAAGCATGAAGGCTGATAACATTAGTTACGCATGTCCACTAGCAGAATCTATTTCCCCCCACAGCTTGTACCATCCATAATAATTTTCCAGGGGATGCACCAAGAGGTGTAACTGAAACAAAATGCCCTTACATGAGAAGCATGGATAGCACATCACTCTCTGTGATGTGCTAGTTCAATCACTTGCATGTTTTATCACTTTGTGCAAATTTTTGTAAATTTGTGCGCCTATCAAGACATCACATAGTTTTCAATCTTCTCACCTCTCACAAAGCTGAGAAATTTTCTACTGTAGAGAAATAAACCAACACTCAGATACACATGCAGTGGTGAGACCTTGTATGCAAGTGTAAGCAAACCTCTAAGGCTGGCAATCGGAGATGTTGGAGGCGAGTAAAGGTCAGCCCATCTTTATACCTGGCCATGAACACCAACAAGAGGGCTGGAAAACTACTGTGTTGCTGCTTTATACCTGAAACCATACTTTGATGCCAGGGAATGTTGAAACAAACAACTAGGCTCCTCTTTCTGACTTAAGAAAAAATAGGAAGAGAGAGAAAAGATAGAAGAAAACCACTAGAAGACCCTGTGGAACATGGTGCTAGCAGTATGAGTCTTGCTACAGCTGTAAGCCCTCCTGAACTTAGGAGATTGTACAGCCACAGGAAGTGTCTCCTCAGCAGCAATCCAGAAACCACTTTCTCTACTTGTATTATCCTGAACAATTTCTAAATGTTTTCTTTCATATAAGAAAACCTGACATTGATCTGGCAGAAACATTGAAAAGCTTCTTTCTTTGTCTCTCAAATTCAGCAACATAATGCTAAAGGTAAGAAATACTTTATAAAATTAATTTTCTGTCTCCATAAAATATGTTTATAAAAAACAAAAGCCATACTAGTAACTGCTGTCTCAAAAATACATAGAACAAATTTACACTCTTAAAATTATAAGTCAAATGAGACTTCAAAACAAAGCTATAATAAATACTCCATTAATATTCCACTTCTAATGAGAATATACTTATTTTTGGAAGTAAACTTTTTTTAAACCTTAAATCCATTTCTTTCAAAGAACTGGAGAAGTAAAACCATTCCATTCATCTTATAATGCAGTGTGAGAGTGCATAAACGCAAACATGTTTCTGAGCATGATCAGCACTATACCCCTGAGAGTCAGAGTCCTATTTAGCTGAGTATGGTTTCCTGGCAGAGCAGGGAGCTCTGGCATCCAGCCCTTGCAAGCAGGGAGCAGGGAGCTCTGGGATCTAGCCCATGCAATCAGCCCACTAGCTTGTCACAGCAGGCTATACATGGTCACAGACATGTTTAGATATTTCAGAAGTTTTTTATGACCTACCGTATGTGTCTAAAGTCACCTCAATCTGGACCCTTGAAGACTGGCCTTGAAATTACATACAAGAAACTGCTCCAAATGTAGTAGTGACTTTATTTCCCAAATATACATAATTTTGGTATCTAGTAGTTTGTGTCACACCAATAAACCCATCATGCACTGGAGTGCGAATACACTGTTGAAAGTGTTGACGCTGTTGAAAGATTATATCAAGGGCACAGATAAACATGATTAAGTTCCATGTCAGTGAGTTCTTTCATTTTTATATAGCACATACAGTCACTGTTTGATGAAAAAAAAAGTTTTACTACAATGAAAGGGAAATAACTAAACAGAAATAATGTCAAGCAGAAGTGTAAATCATAGGCAGGTCTGACAAACCAATACCATGCATTAAAGTTGCTATGGATGCCCTGAGGCAGAGCAGCACAATTTTTTCAAGTGTTACGAAAATAGACAATTGAAGGTACATTGTAAATTTGTTCCAAAATGTGCTCACCTTCAGCTGGCGTTCAGCATGGGGCTGGCATTGAACCTGTCGCCAGCAAAGCTGTAACAGTCTGTTCCCAAGAAAAACCTGACCCAAGTTTGTGAGTTCAGCCATTCAGAAATAAATGTTACAGTGTTCCTTGAATCATGGGAGGCAGTGATGGGAAGGGTTTCACACAATCTTCCAAGGCAGCTCATGTAGCATCACCTGCATTTTTGGACTCTTTTCTTCTATCAACATATTCTTTCAGTTTTCAGGTTTGTCATCTTACATTGGCTGTAATTTCCATACTTTTGACTTGATTTAGTTAGCCTAGCTCCCTATGAAAATCAGATTTCCAGGATCAGTGTTTTTATATTTATGTAATAAACATACTTCTAACATTGATTTCAGGCCAACCAGACAGATACTGGAGATCTCAAATATGATGAGCTCTCTGTGTATTTTGTAAAACCAGAGTGCAGGATTTTGTTGCCAAGGTTTTGATTTTGTTGGCCAATTAAGTTTAATGAGGCAGCCTACATTTTCAAAGCTACATGTAGCTTTCAAAATATTTGACAGAACAAAGGCTGCAAGAAAAAGTATGGGTACTGTATAGAATACATGGTAAAACCAGAAAATAGTAGTTTAATTTAGTTTTTAAAAGCCTATGAATGAAAAGGCTCAAGACCATAGGAAACTGAGTTTCCACAGTATTCTCTGTAGCCACAGGACTTGACATATACACCTTTGTGAACAAGATAAATTTATAGCAACAGCTGTATTTAAGCTAATATTAATGATGTGGTTTCATTACTAAGTTTTATTATCTTCTGTAATAAATAGGATTGCTGCTGGAATCTGAGGGAATTTAGCAGCCATGCTGGGTTGGCCATCTCTGCACAATGCTCAGTAAAGATGCTGTGTAGTGACTACATGCCTAAAAGAAAGAAGAACAGTGTGTATATGTACAAACTAGTCCAACAGAGAGAGTCAAAACCTAACTAATGGCTCCTGGTTGATTTTAACCCCATTGCAACCAGTGGTGGGCTAACACTGGGGATGGCAGTGGCGATGGTTGTGTGAACTGCACTGAGCAGCAGAGCAGTAACAGCTGAACATCAGTCCCAGCTGCTCCCAACAGATCCATCCCTGCATCACTTCTCATTCCAGCTCAAATAGTAATTTCCATAAGAAATGGATTTCTCTGCTTTCAGCAGGGCAGCAAAGAAACCCATATTTCTTAATATCACTTAAGGGACTTCTGCATTGCAGCTGTTGGAAGAAACTGCTACTTTTAAACCTAAAATTTAATTAAAGTATCTCCAGGATTTTTCCTCCTGTAATTTAGTGATACTTCTCTCACAGGCTAACCAGAATTATTTGCAAACTGTTATGGCTACTGCAGACAAAAGAGGTCACCAAGCTGCAGCAGTAGTTGTAATTAACACAGGAACATACGTCAATATGTTATTGACTTCTCAGGGAATTCAGAGCAGCCACAAAACCAGGCAGCTCTGACAAGCTTTTGGCATCCAGACAGCAGCTATTCCTGCCACAAGCTGGAACAAGAGCAGGAAGAGACCGAGAAGACCAGTTTTTTCTGCAAGGATTTTTCTAAGGTCATCTTCCCTGGATGCATGGTCACATCAGATCTATGAAACCCACCCTGCTTAGGGATCCTCAACTTAGGTGAGCAACAGTGATGGCAGAATTTCAAAGCTCTTGGCCAGTCAGCAATTATTTACCATGGCATGAATGACAGGATGGCAGGACTAGGTATGATGATACCAAGATGATAGATTGTGCCATTGGGTTGGAATGCAATATCTCAGCAAACAGGAGCCTTAGGCAGTCATACAAGGAATCTGGGAGGAATGGGTTTGGAGCACAATTTTTGGCCTGTGAGAGCAATGTGATGGGTAATTGTACAGAGGGAACAGCTCTTCTTCGAGAAGCAAGCTAATAATTGCATTTTTTGTTCTGTATTTAGTCCTGATAGTGAAAGATATAGTCCAGTACCCCCTGATCAGAAACACAGACAGTGACCATTTAAGAAAGTTAGAGAGCCCAGCCAGATGCAGTGTTTTGCAAGGGTGGGACACCAAACATCCCTATTCTGAAATGAACCATAAGGTGGCAGTGCTTTAAAACATTACCTGAGAAGATTTTCCCTGACATTTTCTATGCTCTACAAAACCCCACAGAGTTCCCACTTTTAATTTAAGCGAATCAAGTCATCCTACAGAAACCTCAGTGATACAGTGAGAGTGCACATCATTGGCATATGTACTTTCACAGATACTATTTTCTCAGAAATCGCTAAGTTTTGTTCTGAAAACCAAAATGTCTCAGGTACTTTTGTAAAGTACTGCAACACTCATTTCAAAATTTATGTTTGTGTGTGTAACAGCCAGACTCATCTTTTCTTTATACAACCTCTGGCATGTATGACCATAAAGATTCTGCTCTTTCTCTGTGCATGGCAACAGCCAACAAAGACACTTCTAACAAGTAATTTTCTAGTTCACATCTAATGTCCAGGACAAGCTGTTAGATAAAAACAGTCTTTGCAAGTTGCAGGAAGTTCCTAGTGGTTATGGTAAAATGAACTACAGAGTTACCCTGTGTCTATTGATTTGCTTTTATGTTAAACCTGGCCACCATTTTAAATGAACGGTGAAAGGGACATAAAGCCACCGATAAAAAGGAGATTACACCAGACTGTGAGAGAATAGTAGAAGAGTGTGATTCTTAACAAACTTCCTGAATGCAAAGATAAGGACCCTGCTGAATCTCCAAATCCCATGGGCACAGAGAACAGCTGCTGGTTTTGTGTCAGGGTACAGTGCCAGTTCTACATAGCACAAGAAAAAGAAATGGGTCAGAAAATAAATGCTCACTGACTGCAGAACCTTCTGTTAGGTTGTCATGTAAGAGCCTAACTGATCTGAAAATAACAAGGCATGAGTTTAGGTCCCCCTTGATCTTCTGTAACCAGCCAGTCTCTTGCCCTGCAAAGAACTCCTCAGCTTTGAGGCAGTCCTTTACTATGAACAATGCAAGGTCTTTAAACCACTGTTATTTTTGCAGTCTCCACCACAAAGTATGGCTCACCCACCTCCAGCTACCACATGCTATGCAGAAGAACACATTAGGGAGAGATAGCAGAACTACTTGAGCTTAGCTTCAGATATTTTCTTTCTTACAGTTACTTTTTGATCTAGCTTTACATCCCAGTAATGCCCTTTCAACCAATGGACCAAAGTGTTCAAAAAGCCAGTGAGGTGATGGGCAGGCCACAGACGCCTTTCCAAGTTAACCACATGGCAGAATGATGAACCAGTGCCAGACTGCAGCTGACTTCGGGATGTGCAATTGACAGTAAATTGACCCAGGCTGCACGTTGACAGACAACATCTGTTCATTGATGCATCTCTTTGGATTCATCTATTCACTCTGCCCATGGAGCAGAAGACACACTCAATACACAGTCTGGCAGAATGCAAAGCAGCTAAGTGAAACACCTGGAGAGACACCATCCCCGCATATCTACATGAGGATGTTCTCACTTACTCTTACCTTACTCGCATTTCAATTGGGAGAACAGGCTCCTCATACCAAGAATGTAAACACAGATCCCATAGAGTGAGTGTAGTGACTCTCATGATTTGGAGTTGATCCTTACCATTCTGGCAAGGTAACGGGAAGCTTATTTCAACTACAGTTGGCTGAAAAACCCTTCATGCATTTAAAAACCAAAAGACAGTGATAGTGGGAGACAGAAGGATGGATGAACTTGTGAATATCAGCATTCAGAGTTAATAAGATTCTACCAGCAAGGTTCATACGATGAGTTTTAGTCTTTTTTTTTCCTATTTTGATCATCCAAGATAGTCTTTATTTCAAATATCACCATAGGAGCAGTAATTTATTCAAATGAAGTGGGATTTTCTCTAAATGAGCAAGAAAAATATTCCAAAACATTCTGAGCTTTAAACATTAATAAAAAAGAGAAATAGGGTTTTTTTTTAAATTTTAAAATACAAC
>VZTT01071221.1:23363-34295 GCA_013400855.1 Buphagus erythrorhynchus
TTTTTTTTTTTTTTTTTTTTTTTTTTTTTTTAAAGTCTGCAAGTACACTGTGGAAAGATGGCACACTGGATCTCTTTAAAAAGTAGGCTACCAAATTCTCCTTTTCTGTCCCCAGCCACAGCTAACTAAAGGCTACCGGTGGCAGTGAGAAGCTCTGAGACCTACTTGACTTTTACAGATCTTTTTGAGTTGGATACTAACAGCAGTTACCAAACTGGAGCCCAAACATTAAATACTATTAAATCCTTTGAATTCAATACAGAAGCACTTCAATTATACAAGCTTTGTGTCATCTCAGATGAGGTCATGATTCTTAATGCTCATCATATTGAATATTCCTGCCATATTCGGAAAGCTTGATTATCAAAATTATCCTTTGTCCTTTGTATCTCATGGATAATTGAAGTTTATACATTTCATGCAACACAGGTTTTGTACATCATTAAACACGCCTGTCTGTATTTCCACAATGCAATTCCTGAACATAATCTGTGCAGTTTACATGCCCATGGCTGGATAGCATGATTATGGTAACTATAAGGTAAACTGGGCTTTAAGTCAGAAACTTCTAGAAACCCACAAATCCAGTGGTAGGGCTCCATCTTTGGAATCAGACTGGTTTTCTGTGCTCCAAACAGGCATGCAAAATGGCACCATTTTGTTATGTTATTCAAGTTATTTAGCTGAACATTTTACTCATGTCTAATTTACACTGGGCACTAATCATTACTTGTTTTTAGCAAGAGGGAAAGTCCAGAGGGCAAATCATACACAGCTCAGTCAGTTTAAACTAGTACTACAAAAATGTGACACGCAGATGCTAATTCTACACAGAAGTTCTCAATATGAATTCAATCCCAAACACAGAAGTACACAACAGTACTTGTGAGGCAATAGACTCACTGTAAGACACACAACCAAAGTCTGAGAGAAAAACAAACATTTTACCCACTGACCAGCCCATCTTCTTGGGAAGCAACCATAGAGAGCATAGGAAGGTTCACAACTGCCAAAGCACCACAGGAGTCTTGTTCCTGGGCAGCAGCATGTACCCCTGGCTAACAGAAAATTCTCAAATATAGCATTTGTGAAAACTGGGACATCACCTGCCCCTTTGTTTTCAGGAAGACAGGGGATACATTAATCTAATCCTGCACTTTGAGTCATTTTTGTCCCTCTTTCACACCTGATTAGCTGAAGAGCATCCTAGCAATATAAGATAGCTGAGAGAGACCTGTACCCAAAGTCCTATTCACAAGGCAATGCCATGCAGAGGTGATGGCTCTGAGGGGCCTTTCAGGAAAGAAGTGAGAAAATGGGGTGCAGTGAAACAAAGGGGGAAGAAAACACATGATACCTGCCTCAGCCCACTGACTGCAGAGAACATGGAGCAGCAGTGAAAGCCAGTGAAGGGGACCAGAGAGTAAGCCATGAAGGAATTGGGAAGAGCTACACAAACTTCCCATAGCAGGAGATGGGGACCAGAGCTAAAGAAGCCAGTCATAGAGCCTGGAGGTAATTCTGAAAGGATCAGCACTGGTGGATGCACCCCAAGAGGACAGCAGTATGACTGAAGGCGGGAGGCAGCGTTTGTGGGAGCACCTCCTTTGGAAGGAGAGCAGAAAGGGAAATGCCAACAGAAATAGTTATCATGGAGCTACCTAAGGTACAGGAAAGATGCCCTTTGTAGCTTCTGAAATAATGTTACTGTGAGCAAATTAACCTGATCAGCCTTTGAACAAATTGAGGTGTCAAGCTGTAGAGTTCAGAGAAGTTGAGCAGAAACGTGCATCAGAATCAGCAGGGATACAGCTAGTGAGTTTTATGCCATTTAAAATGCCTCAAAAGGGTTGTTTCATGGATATTTCAATATGCAGATACTTAATTTAATCAAAAATGTAATTATCTGTGTCCTAGTTCTTCAGTATACCTAAGTATTTGTCTTACAAGATACTACTCCACATGAATCTCTAGATTTATGCTATATAAATACATATATATAAGTCTTGAATTGTGTTCATTGAAAGCTGATCAGAAAACATTAGTGCTACCAGTAAAAGAAATACCTTACAGCATCTGCATTAGCAACCCTGACTAGGTTTTCATTTTTACCGTAGCTTTTTATTCATGAAAGAAGATCCTCCCCTCCAAAAATAACGTTATTTTATACAGCTAGAATTAGTTTACAGACTTCACTTGAGAAACTCAATTCATCATCCTGATTTCTACCCTTTAGTGGTCGATGTACTTTCACACACTCACTGCTCTAAAACATAAATCCACCTGTGGGAAGGCAGTTTCCATTGGGGTGCCTGGTTGAAGTTGAGTTTAGCTCTTTGCAGGATTAAGCCCTATGAAGCAGAAGTAGTTTGCAACACAGCAGAGGTCAGAGTACAGTAATTCTCTAAGTGAGGCTGCAGATTATATCTCATGTGGCAGGTTGCCAAGGAGCTGCCAGGAGCAGAGAACAAATACAGATGGGAGGAGGTGGATGCAGCAAGGGTAGAATTACACTGAAATGGCATTGGCTGCCAAGTGTGACAATAACAAGCAGTAGGAGAGGACAAAGACCAGGACCTACAAGTGACCAGGAAAGGATGCTCCAGTAGAACTAGCAGAAGAGTCCCTGAAGGTCCCAGCAATGCTTCCTCCAATGGCTGAATTTTCACAACACAGCTCTGTCAGGCATCCTCAGCCCCAAACCACCCCCTTCAGCTACTCTCTCCTTCCAACTATTGCCCTAAGACCCAAGGCCCACTTCTCACATTTTCTGAAGGTGCTGTCTGTTTCCCTCTCCTCCATCCTTCTTTTCAGACTGAGTTATGGGGACTTTTCACATGAGAAAAGTCTGAAATTGCTAAACAAGCTATAAAAAAAAAACCCTTAGTAAGCTCAGTGATAGATACAAAAATTTCACAGCTTTTCCCTGCAGAATCATTCAGCTATTTCAAAGCTGCACTGGTTTCCCAAGCACTAGTTAAGGAATATTTCTTTGTTCAGCAGAGCACTGATGCATGTGCCTACACAAGTGTATGCTTTTACAACACAGCAACTTAGAAAGGCAATTTCCAGTTGTCTTGGATAAGACAGTAATTTAAAACGTTTTTCCCTTGGTTTCTCTGACAATCTTTGCACAAGGAAATTTTCTCTCTTGCCCTCCCATACACTCTAGTGATAATACATATTTACATCGCTTCATGGTGGGGTCATGAGGATTCATTAAAGTTTATAAGGACTCTGAAGATGAGAAGTCCTACAAGCATTAAGTTATATCAAGGCAAGGGCTTTTTAGTACACACTCAGCCATGTGGTAATTATCTCTCCTCTTCCACTGTCCTCTTAGCATCTCTAAAACTGTTTGCCAAAATCTGTCCTGTGGAGCAGCAGGACTGCTGCATAGGCCCAGGGGACTGAACCATTCAAATGGGTAAGGTTAACAGCACTGATTCAAGCACAGCAAAAATACTGAGAACACACACATACTTCAAAAATTCCTACAGAAGCAGTGTCAAATAAGAAAATGCGTTTATGAAATCAAAACGGAAAGTCAGAGCAAGAAACAAGTGAACTGACTGAGGAAAGTATTACTTTTTCTTCATTTGATTCAATGCCATGATTCCCACTGATTCAGTGATTTGTGTCTTCTATTTCTAAATTGTGTTCTGTCTAAATATAGTTATGACAGAGAACAGAAAACCCAGCCTGAACACCTGGGCACTTGTTACAGGCAGGCTATTCTGGAGGTGGTGGATCAGCACACCAGACCCAGCATTCAAAAACCACCTCCAGTGTGCTCAGCATTGCTGAGAATAATGGCACGAGCATTTGGTTCATCAGGTAGCTCCTCTTCCTCCCCCTGTCCCACCTCACCCATGGACTCCTGGTCCACATACAGTCCCACACAGAGCTGGAAACAGGAGCTTTCTGGGTGACTTCTCAGGTACAGATAGTCTTTTTTCCATCTGTCCCCTCAGTGCCACAGTCTGACAGTGATCTCACATTCTCATCCTAATTCACTGAGAAACCACAACTGGGAAACCAGAGCAGGCAGGGCAGGTTCCAATAAACTCAAGCCAGGAGCTCTTGAGGATGTAAGAAGTGAGGCACAGCTTCCCCTCACCCACATAGTCATGGGTTTGTCCCCTGAGCATCGGGATCTACTGTGGCTCCACCAGCCGTGCACAAAGGAGGTACAAGCACCCTTTGCAAGTGCTAATAACCTGCTATTCTTACAGCAGTGTTCTTACAGCACTGTTTCCTATGCCCAGCTTGTCAAAGCGCCAGCTCACCCTCTCTTGACAGCAGTTCCAAAACTGCATACCCATACCTGAGAGGCTCTAGCAAAAGAATGTCATAGGGGATCCGTAATTCAACATCAAGCAGTGCAAAAGCAGGTCAGATCACATCCTGGCACTGCCCCGAGCCCACCTGAAGTCAGGGAGACTTCGGTGTCAGGGACAAGGTTCAACCTGACTGCAGCTGCCCAGGACTCCTGCAGGCAGCTGCTCTCCCTCCCTGCACGGGTCAGCAGCAGGAGTTGCACTTCTGTGCTCTCTGGCTTGCCCTGCTGGATAATGGGCCCAGGGAAAAAAGGGATTTTAGGCAGCAATGAGGAATTCCAAAGCTTTTAAGAGCTGGCAAAGAGAATATGGCCACTTTTAAGTCTGAACGCTAGTTTGCCACAGGAGACTTTATACGGTTTCTGCAATTCTAGGAAACTTTTCTTTAATGAAAACATTCTGTCACCACCTGTCAGGAATAAATTTAGGCAAAGAAAACAAGACAATATTGAACTAGAAGGCAGGATCTTGCAAAACATCAGAGCTGATTCATCCCTTCCCATTCCTCCCCCCATCCTACTCCAGGCACCATGCCGAGAATACATTAACTTAACTTGCCTGGGGATTTACATTAGATTACTATCCATTACCAGGGGACTTCAGATTCCTTTATTCTCCACCAGTGCCGTATTTCTGTAAGAGAGTACTGAATAAAACTACCTTCACCTTTTTCTTCAGTTACTCAATTTCTGTAGTCTGGCAGGACAGGTGCCAAGTACAAAAGTCGATTGCTCAGTCCCACCCCTAGAACTGGTGTGCCAGTGTATTAGGATATATAAATCTGTTATTTTTGTCTCAACATGCATGAATTACCCAAGTATTATATATGAAGATACACATTCTTGCTTGTTAAATCCGCACTCCTACTTTTTAAAATCTGAAAACAGTAGTTGAAACAAGTCACCTGTTGTAGGACTAAGATAAAAACTACTCTTGGATAAAAAAACCCTCTTGAATCACGCATTAAAGAACGAATGATAAATAACTATCAGAAAACTGAGGCTTCTATTATCACCCAAGGCTAGGGATATTTTATTCTTCACACTCTCAACTCATTCTACACAGTTTCTGCAATGACAGCACTCGGGATTGCAGCCTAGAAAGCTTTCTTGCTACTTTCCCCCGGTAATTGAAAAATTTGAAATTTATTCATGTAATATAACACTTATCACCCTTCAGAAGGATCTTTTCCCTGCTCCTTTCCCTCACTGATTTAGTCTCATGCTCAGCTGCCCTCCTGTGCAGGTGTTCTGCAAGCCACAAAAGCACAGTTTGCCCAGACAAGTAGTTGACCTGGCAGCAGCAAGTGGCACTGAAAGCCTTGACAAAGAGCCCTGCTTTCAACATCAGAGAAAGGAACAGAAAAAAGAAAAGGTCATTGAGTCCAACCTTTGACTAAACATCTCCATGCCAACTTAACTATATCACTAGTGCCACGTCCAGTCGTTTGTTGAACACCTCCAGGGGTGGTGACTCCACTACTACCCTGAGCAGTCCATTCTAATATTTGACAACATTTTCAATGAAGAAATTCTTCATGATATCCAACCTGAACCTCCTCTGGTGCAGCTTGAGGGTCTGTCTTCTTGTCCTGTTGCTGGTTGCCTGGGAGAAGAGACTGAGCCCCAGCTGGCTACAGCCTCTACACCTAAAGGTGGTTGTAGAGAGTGAAGAGGTTCCCTCTTGACCCCCTTTTCTCCAGGCCAAACACCCCCAGCTCCCTCAGCCACTCTCCTGACCTTTCACCAGCTCTGTTGCCTTCTCTGGGCACTTCAGCACCTCAGTGTATTCAGTGCAGTGAGGGGTCCAGAACTGGACACAGGATTTGAGGTGTGCCCTCACCAGTGCTCAGTACAGAGGGACAATCACTGCCCTGGTCCTGCTGGCCACACTATTTGTGAAACAGACTCTTAACTCTCAGGAAGATCCAAATAGATTAAATCTAAGTGGTAAAAGAGTGATGGAGAGTACATCTCTTCAGGCTTAAACATAAAAAGCAAGCAAAAGGATAAAAAAAATCCCCTTTATTTTTGAGCAAGTCAATATTTATCATACATCCATTCACACTCATTAACTCAAGTAGGCCAATACCGAAGGTTTGCCACCAGGGGATATGTCCTTTTTAAACAGTTAATTGAGTTTTAATTAATTGTGTTACCTGAAAGTACATCTTGACAAAAAGTAAGATAATTGAAATGCATTAAAAAGTGTGTTTATTCATCTGTCCAGAAATAGAAAAGACAAAGAGAACATGTAACAAAGCAGTTTTTAGAATACCTGAAAATAATGGAGAACTACTAGGAGATTTGCAAATTTGACTACTGGTACGAAAAATTGTGTGCTAGCAAATGCCCAAGATGAGCAATAATAATAAAACAAACAAACCACCACAACAACAAAAACACCCAAACCCAAAAATCTAACTAATTTACAAATAAAAAGACAAAAAGTAGAATATCTGAATCAAACTACCAAGCATTAATACGGTATTGCTGCAGGGAAAAAATATTTTCTTTTTCCCCTGGAACAGATTTTTATTTCCCTTCGAGAATAAAGAGATTTAAGCCTCTTTATTTTTTTTCCCCCCAAATAGAGGTTACTTTTTCATTGGAATTAGAATATTTTCCTCAGAAATATATTTTCATGTTTTTGTTTGTTGGGTTTTTTTAAAATAAAAACATAATTTTCTATTTAAAACAGCTTTGATAAGAATAATATGGGCTAGTAAAGCACTTCCTTTCATGAAGGTTTCTGGCATTCAAGGTCAGGTTCAACTACATTAAATACAATGGCTTAAGATCAATTGCTCAGAAGCAGGAAAACAGTACTAACTAATTTACAAATAAAATTTTAAAGGTCCTGAAGCCTCATGAGATCTGTCAAGATATGTCCAGATGTTGTAGCAGGGCAGAAAAGGGGAGCTTCAGCTATTTTTTACCTTACAACTCGAGACTGTCAAAGGCTTTTGGAAGTTTTACTTACTCTTCAATCAGCTCATCTCTCCCTTTTTTCCCCCATGCCTATTTTTTTCATACATTTCTTAAAGTTAAGATTTAACTGTCTTGTCAGTAGGACAACATTCCAGCAGTGGAGAACACAGAGAGGAAAAGATGTTAACTGGACCTTCTCTGTGTGTCTTTTGTGCTAGAAAGTGCTTTGTCTCCTCCTCAGAACAGGAGGAAATGGAAATGTTCATCCTGGCGCAGGCGAGCTTTCAGCAAACGTGCAACCAGCCATTCTGACCTACCCTGCCCTGAATGGCAATCTTGAACAAAATAAATTACTTTAATCAAAACTTTCTGGATTTAGTTCAGTGAAGTCAACATGCTTAAGACATCTTAGCCTTCCTCCATTTCTTTTCTCACAATTTCAATCTCAAATTATGCACATGTTCTCTGAGACAACATAGACTCATAAAACTTTTCTCAGCTGACATGCTTAATCAAAGGTATGACTAACAGGTTCAATATCTCACAAGCAAGCTCAGCAGAAAACAAAGCTCAGGTCTGTGTTGCTAGATGGTAAGAAACATACTGGTTCATATTAAATCCATGCCTGTTTCTTGGCTGGAACAGTGGTCAACAGTGGATGTCTTGGGAAGACTCCCATGACTAGAATAACCATGTAATGCTTGCTCCCCAGAATACTTCCCAGCTGCTGGACATCTGCAGTTCAAGGGGTTTTTGAGCCAGCAGTGTTCATTTTATCCTCAGGTGCATATTCTGTGTGAATTTGAATCCATGGAAACTCGTGCTCCCCACAACACCCAGTGGCCAGGAACCTCACAGCTAAATGCAGAGCCCTTTCCTCTGCTCTGAACTTGAGGGGCCTGATGGTTTCATTTGATAGCCCCAGTTATTTGCTGACAGAGACTGAACAGTCACTTTCTAATTCTTCCTCCCTATGTCACTTATGTCTTGCTCTCTTCTCTGCTTATCAACAGAGGTGGCAGATAGAAAGACAGCTGAAAGCACATCAGTCATTTACATGGCATTTTAGAAAGTGAACCCAGGGACTTTGAAACATAAACCCCATTGACTTTCCATTACATTTTGATTCCTTATTGCCCACCCTTAAAGAAATTTACTCCAGAATCTTAAGAAAATAAATCTATATATAGATGGTAGATATATCTGAGATATCCCATTGACATTTCTTTATACCACAATGCCACTTCCAACTTAAGACCTCGAAAACTGCAGAAAATTCACCCTATCTTTTAAACATTCTATTTTACATTGCTGAGCAGAATGAAATATCCTTCCATCATCTATTGTCTGCCACAGCACACATCACTGTCGAGCCTGAAGTTTCAGCCTCATTGCCTTGGTCCCTTTTATATCCTTGCCACTTTCAATTCTTCAAGCACTGGAGAATTTTGACCCCATTTTGATCTGGTTTTGCATCATAGACACTGTTGGAAAAGATGAATCCTGCTGCTAGTCAGTTGAATCACAATAAAAAAACCACAGTAGAAGCAGTGATGGGAAAGATAAACACCTTAGCAAAAAGAAGTGCTTGAGGTAAAGGTGGGAAATCCTCTCTAGTCCTTCAAAACTGATGCTGATCTCCCAATGAAATCCTCATGCACATCATGAGATCTTTTAGGCACTTAAACACCTGCAGGCACGTAAATTCACTGCAAATTCACTAAAATCCACTTAAACTCATGCCTGTCACAGCATGTCTACTCAACAGTAGAAGAAATCTTTGACTGTCTATCTGTCCTGCTTCTCCCAAAGGCGAGAGCCCCATTTGAACTGCCATTCTGCTGTGTTTGGAGCCAGGATTTATTCAGTGCTCCCTCGTGCCAGGGCACCCTGAGTCTTAGCCAGTTAAACTGCATGCTAACTCAGCTAAATCTAACGCTTAAGTAAGTTATCTGTTGTCATGGATTTAACTGCTAACACATTTCATATTCCCTGAGGGTACTCAAAATAGTAGAGCCTCTAAAATAGCTGAAAAGGAATATCTCTGTATTACCTCAACCGTGAAATGTAGCCTTTGACTGACAGTATTACATACTATTTGAAAGCAATTTCTGAGCAGATAAATATTACAAAAGGGCATGTTTCTTCCCCAGCTGAGCCTCAGTGCCACTCTCTCCCATTAGCACAAATTGTCCCAGTTTTTGCCCAACAAGTTGTAAAGACCAGACAGTGACAGCTTGGTAAAAATAAAGCTTTCATTCTGCTCAAACACGTGCTGAATAAATTTTATAGCAAGCACTGTTCTGTACCTGGCAAGGTATATTTGTCCCTCCTCACTACCTTATGAATGAAAGAGAACATTAATAAGCCAGACAGTTTCTTTTCTCTCCCCATAAGTATTTGCAAGAGTAGTCACTGATTACTGAGTATCAGAACCCAAACCCACCTAAGAGTATTAAATGATACATAATGAAAACAGAAGTAGCACACAATTTCATCTTCATTACAGACTTTGTTTAGCCCAGCCTGGATTTTCAGTATATTCTGCTCATACTAATTTCTTCTTTTTGTTGTTCCTAAATACTAATTTCTTGTTGATATATTTGTTATTCATTAATTTCCAAGTGTAGGTACATCTTGCCTGAAGAAATAGCACTGGCAGTATTTGACATGTGAATTTGTTTACCCTAGTGAAAATGAACAAGGTACACAGAGCTGATATTCAGAGAGGTAATGTAAGCAGACATACATGAGAATTTTATATCTAATATGTACTTCAGTGATCTGGTGACAGACTACTGAGACTGACTAAATTAGCTCCTAATATGGTCAATTAAGACAGGTAGGTCATCTGGCAGGAGAAACAGAGAGGAACAAATCCAAAGAGACAAGATTGTTGAGGTCTGGAGAACCGGCTTTCCATCTGTTATCTGGAAATGTAGTCTGTCCTCTCTGTTACCACATTCCTGCAATATCTAATAGACAGCTTGTCTCCATTAACTACAATGCCAGTCTACTGTATTTGAATAACCAGGAAGGAGGAGGTATGCAAAACCAGGAAAACAACCTCAGGGGTTGTCCTCCTGCTAATATGTATTAGTATTTTCTTACTAATAAGAAATTAAGTGAAAAGAGGGGAATATGGAAGAAAAAGAATCAGATCTTTCGTGTGGAATGAATTCGAGTGGACCAGCCTCAGCTGACATTAGTTACACATCCAGCTGCAGCACCTACATATTACACAACAGGGTTCATATCAGCAAGAAAGTGCTTGGACATGTCTCTGTTATCTATGTCATCTCTAACTATTTTGAACAGCTTGAAGAGCAAGAGAGGCAGTGGTGGCAAGGAAGATCTGCACACACTGCTATCACATTTCTCAAGTCTGAAAAGAGTGTGTAGAGACAAGGAAGGGGGGGACTCTGTCTGGAAAGATCAAACTCCTATAAAGCATCTCAAAGACAGCGTTAGGATAATTAGTAATCAGTGACCTCACTAGTGCTCCAAGGATTTTAGGAAGTGCTCCCTTTGCAAATAGCAGCTGGACACAAGCAGCTGGAGGAGCCAGAAGGGGTGGTAAGCAGAGGCAGGCGCTTGGTAAGAGCTGCTGAGCTAAGCTCCAGGCCCAGCAGAGCATTGCTACTGCCCGTCCTTCCCTGTCC
>VZTT01071223.1:5412-27554 GCA_013400855.1 Buphagus erythrorhynchus
GTGAAGTATGGAAAGGGAAAAGGAAAATTGCATAAATGAAGCTGAAGAGAATGACAAAACAAAATCAAACACTTCAGTTAAAAGAAGAGCAGAAGGCCAAGTTTATGTTTTCAGCCTTGCAAAGTATTATTTCCTGATGTACAGTCTCTCATGGAAGTGATTCTGAAAAATAAGAATACCCAGGGCAGTTATTCAGTTCTATAAAGCAATAGCAATAAGCTATCCATGTGCTTCTATCCTTGCAAGATAAAGAATTTTCTATTTATTGAAGCTGCAAACCAAAAAATTAGAAACTTCAGTAAGTTTTAAATAAAAATATTTGGGTTTTGTACCCTAATTTAAAACATATGCCAAACTAAAACAAGGTTCAGTTTATTTACCTCTTTTTCAGAAGTTGCACTATTCTTCAAGGGTCTCAGTGCTTTGCTGAAGAGAAATCTTCTCATTTCTATTCAAGTGTTCAACCCTAACATGCTTGGAGGCACATCATAGAAAATGTGTTACATGGTGCCTACCAACAACCAACATCAGTACAACTGCACCAGAACTCTTTCCTGTCTGGAAGCAACAAGGAACTTGAAGATAAAAGTCTGTCTCCCTCCACCCAGACGGAGTCTCAGCTAGACAGGCTCAGGCAGACTCACAGAACAGTAATGAGACCTCCAAATTCCATCAGTCAGGACACAAACCAACCTTGAGCATAAAGAGGCAAGACTGTTAATACAGATTATAAAATTTCTTGTAATCAAAGACAGAAGATACATTCCTCCCATATACTTATGCCATGCAGGTCAAAGCTGTCCTAATTGTTCTGCAGTGACTTCAGTTCAGAATAAAAGCTAATGTTGCATCTAGACCAAGGCAATCCCCACAGTCTCACCATACATAATTTTGTAAAAAAATATGCTGTTAATATTTGCAACAATTAAAAATAAGTTTCTCTTCCTAAAAAATGAACTCATGGAATATCTGTGTCCCAGAAGTCTACAAATGCACCAGACATGGAACAGGCAGTCTCAAATCTCCAACACTGTGCCTGGCACACCACAAGGTTTTCTGCAAGACACTGTTATTGGTTCCACTAAATGTACCAAGACACAATTAATTTTGCAACAGCTTGGTAAACTTGGTGATATGGGATATTTAAGCAAGATTAGGAGTTTTCTGTTGGACATTTCATTCTGTTCCTGCTATTATTGGCACATTTGGTGTTTAGACGCTTTTTACTGTGTTCTGTAAACCAGTAAGTCTAAATAATTTAATTTTTTTCTGGAATTTTATTTCCAGTGGAACCAACCCATGTGCTTGCCATCTGATAAAAAAAGAAAAGAAAAGAAAAAAAAAGAATGGGAAAAAACCCAAACCAAAACAAAGAAAACCCAAGCTTCTAGCAAAAATAAAGAGCCAGGCTTTAAAGAGGAAATAAATGCTGACAATTTTCCTGCTTTGAGGTTCTATCTTTCCCATGAAAACCTATTTTCTTCCCCATGACTTTTGCCTTCTCCATCAAAGAAAGATTTGGACTTTTTTTTCCCTTTGAATTGGAAAACTACCCTGAACTGCTGTATCTTACTTCCTTCTTATCTTTCACACTTTTCATGTGCTATTCCTGAGAACAGACTCAGGGTCTAACCCCAGTCTGCTGCATTCAGTGGGCTTTGAGCCAGGTTGAAATCCTGGATTACTCCAGAATCAGTCATCAACCACTGCATAAGCAAAAGATGGGCCAGTTTTCATCACAAAGCAGCTCTCTCACCTCAGCAATCCCTCTGTTGAAACACCAATTGCTAACCACGATGTCTGGAACACAGTCCCTGATTTTAGGAAGGCTCCGGACAAAACAAAGTCGTGTCTTTCCCAGGGACTGGACAACCCAAACCACAAGAATGAAGCAGTACTGCGGTTCCATGTTGCATGCTTGTAATTAGAGTACAGATTGATAGTTTTTTCATTATTATCCTTCAAATCCTTCCTTAAGGAAAAGAAAAAAAAGTGGTAATGCTGTTATGACTGCTTAAAAAGCTAAGCCATATCTTCTCACTCATGCTCAGTCTGCATCCATTTATTGCCTCATACTAAGAAGCTCTTTATTCTGTATTTGTAAAGCACCTATTAAAATGGGATCCAGACCCATGACTGGCTGCCCTGAGCATCACAAGATGAGGGCATGTCAGCCTCAGGCTTCCCTGGTCCAAAGGGCTGATAATCTGAATGTATCTTTTAAGTTTACCTTGAGAGGCAGCACAGCTGATCTCATAAAATGAGTGGGTTTACGTTTCCAGGGAACAAAAAGAGTGCGTGACCTGCTGTACTGTTTTTGATGCATTCAGCCAACAAATGCATTATCTCAAATGCCTAATGCAATGCCATCTCCCATACCATGGCTCTCTGTGTTGGCAGACTCTGCTGTACACTGGTTTCCCCTTTTGCTAGCACCACCACACCCATGATGGAAGGAGGCAACCAGCACACATCAGATGGCTGTCAGCTGGGGTAAGGAAATGGCAGAGTCCCTGCAACAAGACCTCTATCCTTGGGTCTGCAACACAGATAGCCCCAAAAACCTCCAGGCAAAGCACCACCAATTCTCCTGTCAGCAGCATTTTACCCACACTGGGAAAAGGAAGGAGAGCCTGAGCTCAGGTTTTTCCCATATAATTAGGAAAAAATTGAGGACAATTTGCTGAAGCAAAGGATTTAGCACTCAGGCAATGCTAATGAACCTCAAGGGATGAGCTTCCATTATTTTTGTTAAGAGCTTATCAGAAAACTTATTATGGGTTGAAAAGCCTACCCTATGCTGCTGTTAGTCATCTTGAGTTTGTCCTTCACAGTCACTGGAGGTAGAAGACAGTGCTCTGGGTCCTGGTGCTGCTGATACATCTTTATCAGCTCTTGCCAGAGGAAAACAATGTCAGCAATGGCTGCTCCTGATGTGCATGCTCTGCTTTGCTAAATTGCGTTTTCCTAACAAACATACTTCTCTCAGGAATTAATCTTCCTCAGCCTCCATAGCTTTTTCTTACCTGGGAGGTGTGGACTTGTGATTAGCCACAGGAGGAGCACTCACAGTCAGTGGAACACCATGTTCCTGAGGTCAGGACCAGCATAACCCAGTACAAAACAGCCCTGTATCTGGAAAGTGTCTCTTTTCCAATGCTGACATCTCATTCCATTCGATTTTCTGGAAACCACGGTCACTTGCATATTTTTAAGTCCCAGGAACAACCAGTCCAGCTTGTTCCTGAAATAACTCCAGCTCTATTATGGCAGGGCAAGAAGGCAGGGATTTGTTTTTCTTTTTCTCCTGGTTTGTTATTTCGTGCTTTTTAAGATACATGCATGTGGCAAACACCAAATTAAAACACCAAATTAAAATACAATCAGTCTCAACACTGTATTGACAGTGAAGACTATGCTTTCCTTCATACTCATCTGAAGATGGCTTATGTCTGTAACAATATATGTCTGTCACCTCACTACATGCAGAACTATATGCACTGCCTTTTAAAATGTACAGGGAACAGAATAAAACACTTGTAATCAAGTTTAGTTTTCTCCAAAACTGGAAAATTACATTGGAACCAATATAAGTATGTGCATTCAGATGCAGATGTATACAATTAAGCACTAAAAGGATAATAAAAAAAACCTTGTGGTTGAATCCAATAAAAAAGAAATTGGAAAATCCTTAAGGTTGCTCATAATAATCTTGAAAACTGTACCTAAACCTGAATTAATCTGTGAAAATTTACTCCTTGATTAAAAACCTGTAGCTTTGCCTTCCATGCTTGTATCAAAGGCTTGAAATTTGGCAGAAAGACTGCACTAATACCAGGTAGGAATGGTATGCAATGGTCTAAGAAAAGCTGCCCAAATCTGGCTAAGGTTTTGAAGGAAAGAAAAGGCAAATGCAAACTTGTTATTGTTTGGCAGCAAAACTATCCCAAAATGTATTTCACTGAGCATGATTCACTGTGGATTGATGGGGCTTGGTCAGGACTTCACATGCAATTGCTCTTATTATCTCTTCCTGGAGCCCACCATGGGGACAGACTCAGAGAATAACCAGAGGGAATGATTCCTTCCTGTTTTCTCTTTGGACACTTATTTTAACCCCTATCATGCCATTCAGATTTGTCAAAAAATTTAAACCAACCAAATAATCTGAGGCCTGTTTCATCCTACGAAAGCCTCATCTTTTGAGCAAGTCAAAGAACCTCTTATGTGAGTATATTTTGGTGAGAACAAGGTTTCAAGTAACCTCATCCTAAATTACAGTATCCTGGATATTACCTCTACAACTCATTCTTCTAACAGAAATTTAATTTCTCTAATGATTCACAGTAAAGCCCTCCCTATGTACAAAATACATTCCTGAAGTAGAATATCATTTTGCACTCATTGAAACACAAAACATGTTCCCTAGGGACGTTTTGTCCATGGCAGAAAATGTTGAAAAATGCTATATTTTTTTAGATCTTCAAAAATTGACTTAAGTACAAAAAAAATGGGATGATAACTTGCACAAATTATGCTGTTTTTAATTTAGATACAATTTTTCTAGTAGGAAGGTGGTGTTGTGTGGGGGTTTCTTTCTTTTTTTTTTCTTTTTTGGTGCTACTAAATGAAAGTTTGCACTGTGCAAACAGTAAAGATACATATTTACTTTACTTCTTGAAATAGCAGGGGTTTTTTTTATTTGTTGAAGACAGCAGCCAAGCTGAGAAATGGCATCTCCCAAGTGCTGAGCTGCTGCACAGTGAACACTAGAGCTCCACTCTGTTCTATTCCAAGGAAGTCTCCTACTGGAATCAGAACAAGTGTATTGGAAACAGTTTTTTCAGAATTTCTTAGTGAGAACAACTACCTGGCAAGATCATTAATTTCCTCGCTTTCTTATTAGATATATTCTTCAATTTTTCAAGATTATTTGGCAATTTCAACTTATCCAGGACAGCTGGAATATTGACAATATAAGGGCATGAAGGGAAATGTATGCCAAGATGCTTCACATAGGCTGGTCCCCATTTTTTTTCCCCAGTAAAGCTGAGTCAGTTATTTTCTGCTAAAAGCAGAGCAAAATATGCACATGTCAGAGAGCAGCTGACATGCACCAAGCTCAATATTGACATACTCCAATGTAATGCACCCATGTTCCCAAAACTCATGTACAAATGTATCTCTTGAGCTGTGTGGATTGATGCAGTTCACAGAAAGCCCCTGGAAGATCAGTGACTGACCAGAGACAAATTTCTTTCTCTCCCTCTTTCTTCACTGTTACAGCACTCAGGAACCTTGCCCCACACACCTAAATTCCCTGAAACCAGCTCCAACAGATGACAGACCTTACTGGAAATGGCAGCGTAGAAGAATAAGCATTCCCCTTACCAACTGATGAAAACATCTGCATAGGAACTTAATAATTAAACCAGAATAATAGAAATGCACTCCATTAGATCTGAAGTGCCACTATCCTTCTATTACTTAAGACACTGACAAACACAGCTGGCTAGTATTTATTAACTGATGAGAGATTAGCCAGGGCAGTTTTAGATCCTTTTTAAAGTGAAATTGTTTGTCATCATAATTTATTTAGCCAAATAGTACTCATCAATATTTATGAATGACAGGAAAGTAATGTAGACTTACTTTTGAATAAATTCAAGAAGGACCTAGTCTGTGTTAGTTACATAATGCAGATTCCCAAACCACTTTCCCAAGGTGAGCAGCCTGTACAGAGAAAGGAAAATAGGTAGACCTGTAGAACAGTGTAAAGTTCCATTACATGTAAAGAGTATAATGTAAAACACCAGTTTAAACTGAACAAAATAATGCAGTAAGTATGAGCTCACAGTCATTTTATATAATAAATACCAAATTGCTGTGTCTAATATCCCTTTTGCACAGAGTGCATTTCAGCAGGAGATGTGATGCAGCAAAGGGAAAGGATCAAACAACAGCCAAGAGGAATTCCTGCCTGCAGGCCCCCAGTCCACAGGCACACTGAGGTTCAACAGGCACTGAGGGTAAGCAAGATAACCAAGATCTGTGCCTGTGATAGAAGTCATCCCAATAACTTCTTGAAATCAGAGCATTCTTAAGATGTACTCAAGCTTCTGGGAATGTTGCTGGAACTGAAATTGTTATCAAAAATTTAGTGAAACAGAATGTTAACTCTTTGTGTTTAAACATTCACAATATTTGCTGATTCTTTTTTCCCATACTTAATAAATTTTTCACAATCTCTTCCAGTACATGAACTGAATGGCATCAGCTGAGATGAGAAAGTGGCTGGCTGAAGCTGAATAGATGAAAATGTTTCTTTGCACATTAGGTGGTTCAGCTGCAGGATATGTTCAGCTAAAGTACACATGAGCTTGGTCCTACTGGGCCAAGCCAAGGGTCTGTATGGAGCAGCATCCTGTCTCCAGCTGGGGTTCCTGCCTGGAAAAGGAGTAAGACCCAATATGGCTGTTCTTACCTGCTCAGGTAACCCTTCCCTGCTACTCTGTCCTTTTTATTTGGGCAGTTTCATTGAAAGTATATCCAAATGAAACTTCAGTGTGATCTCCTGTGTACCAAGTCATCACAAGTTACTCAAACATCTTCATTAAATCTGGAAACTTCAACTAATTTACTTCCTTCTTCAAGAAATTACAAGTAAAATGAACACAGAAAGTGGGAAAGGGCTTGAAGTCTATGATAGACAAGACCTCTACAAAGGGAAAAAAACTGACCACAATAAAAGATCAGTTCATACCAGAAATTATGTTATACCTATGGTAGTGTACTATGTTATATTAAACAGATAGAAAATCACATCAAGATCCCTGACAACGTGCTGAAGAGATGGCCAGGAATTGAGGTGGCCAGGAGATAAGATGGCCTGTCAGCTTTGTGCAATGAAGAGACAAGAAATGCCCCAGTCAGGCAGCAAAGCCAATGGGATTTGCTGCACAGTCTCAGGGCATTCATGAATCCAGCCCAGCAGCCAGACCTTGGTACCCTAGAGAAAAATAAAAGAGAAAAAACAAAAAAAAAAAGTCAGTAAAGAGAGAGCATATCAACATAACCAGGGCTTCTTGGTGAACAGCTTTTCATTAACCTGTTCAAGACCTGAAACTGCTATTTTTCTCCTCATCTTAATGACAATTTGCCCTGTGAAAAGCCATGATCACCTGTGACAAACATGACCACAAGCACATAAGATTTCTGAAGCCAAGGACAAACCCTCTCTTACCATTAGTTACATACTCACAACTTGTTATCATTCTACAGCAGCAGCCAGCACAACAGGACTTTAATAATATTTGTCTGATTTAAACTTTACACAATATATGCTGAATCTTTCAGTCCTGAGGGAGAGGGGGAGAGGAATATTCCCAATGCTATGGTTTAGCCCCTGTTGAACTGAGACAAAATCATCACTTGTTTAATTTTTGAGGCTGGCTTGAAACCTTGGCTATGTTAAATCAATGAAAATACTGTTGTTGGCTTGACAGAGCTTAGAATCTATGAATATACTATTCAAAGACGGGATAGGGAGAAAAGGCTGTGAAATGCAGGCAGCAAGGAGTTCTGCAGTACAACTGGACCTGGTCCTTCTAGAAAAACATGAGTGTGTGTTCCCCAGCCTCATAGGGTCCATGAGACCAGGGTTCAGCAAGGTGTTTATACCTTGATCCTTATGGCAGCCCAGAGCTCAATTCTCTTCCTCCTTCGAACCTCTATCTCTCTCGGCCCTCCTCTTCTGCCTCTCACTCAGCCTGTATCACTGCCACCATCCCAAAAGCATGGCATTCACTCAGGAGAAAGGGAGCAAGATTTTACCCCAGTAAATCAGTATATTTTTCTCTATCCTCCTGCCTGGAAATGATTGCCCAGGAATCACAAAAAAAGTTGAAATTTCGAGTTTTTCTGTCACCTTCCCATAAAAACAAAAACAAAAACAAACAAACAAAAAAAAAGTGACGAAAAATGAAGCTAAGCATGGAAATGTCAGAAAAAAAAATGGTTAAAATTTAACAAATTTGTTTATGTCTAAGAAAGGGACTTGGTAAGAGAGAGTACTAAGGAGCCTCACACACCACTGAAGTGTGTCCAGGTTTGAGTGGCAGTGGAAAGTCATTTTGCATTGCCAGAATTATGCAGTGGTTTCTAGAGCAAAGGAAGAATGACCATTATTTCTGCACATGAAAGTGCTCAGTTAGGGAGGGGAGCAGCCATGAGGTGTCTGACCTGGCCAGAAATTGAGTGACATAACAGAAGCCAGGTTCAAAAACTCTTACAGGATACAAGTGGGATGCCAGCTGCATCAGGGACCTTGGCTTGGATCAAATTTTTACTAACCACACATTAAAATCTCCTGCTGAGGCTGGCAGATGTTGCTGGATTGATTCATTGCTGACTGACACACTTCAGGACCACAGTCTCCTTCTGCACTCCTGAATTGTGTTCTTGGTGATATTGTGACCTGATTTGGGATGTAGCTGGGATCTAGTCACCTGTTGTGACTGATGGCTTTTCTCCATTTCTCTTTTGCCTTCACACACAGGCAGAGAAAGAATGCTGTCTTTGTTTTATCTGAATACCTTTTATACTGCTATCTTACTTTAAAACACGTTCAGGTGCAACAACAAATGCAAAGTCTACATAACAGATTGTAATGGATATATCCAGACTACTTGAAATACCTTCTGCATCAAAACTTTTCACCATTTTTGGAAATTTGGCATGTGTGCAAGAAAAATAACAAATACAGGTCATTTTATTACACAGCAGAAAATAACAAACTTCTAGACACAGTTAAGTCCATAGCAAAGAGGGAATTTTTAAAAGAAGAACCATTTCACTTTAAAAATTCAAGAAGATAACATTCTTTAGAGCATCAACATAATATATTTTGTGGTCTCAAATTAAGCAAAACATTATCTTCTCATCACAATTATTGATAAATATATATTTTGGCACCCACTTCTGCATCCAGTCAGTCTGCCTAGGCAGCTTCACCCATTCTGATGGTGTAAAGGGCTGGTTTCCACATGAAAATGTCTTACTTACTCCAGACCTGAGCCAGAGGTTGAACTCTGAGCCAGATTGACCACCCCAGCTCCTGGCAATTCAGAAAGAAGTGAGGATGTCAAGGACTTAGAGACACACCACGATCCTCTCTTGGTCATGACTTGCACAGATCAGTCAGGAATGAAACCAGTTCAGTGCACAAAGCTCCTCCAGTGCAGCCAGTCGTGCCTCCTGCAGCCTCAGATGCCTGGAGGCACAGCTTTGCTTGCAGCCCTTCACTCTCCCGAGCTGTCCTCCTCCTCTTCCCTGACCCTGCAATGCCATAACTCTCCTCTTCAGGAGAGGGGAGAAAGGATGGAGAGGGAGAGGAACGGTGGGGTGCCACAGACCTGTGCTGGAAGGACAGGTTTGGAAAGCATCACACCCAAAGGGAAAAGCCTGGGATGAGAGATACAGGGAAGTTGTGTTTGCTGCTGTTGCACCCCCCTGCCCCTGCCATAGCCAGAGCTGGGGTGGGGGAGAGGCAGAGGGCACTGCCTGAAAACATCCTAATTTGCTGTCAGAGAGCAAGAGGCCGGTTGCTGCTGAGGACAGAACATCATCCACCACCTGGAAAGAATGAATCTGCAGTGAGACGCGAGCTTTGGACGCAACGCTGTGGTGCCTGAGCCCATGCCAAGGCAGAGCCTGGGCTCCATGGATTACAGGCATGTCTGTGTGGACAGAACAGTGAGAGGTGAGCTGCTGGCTGCAGCCAGGGCAGCAGTCCCTATGGCCCTGTGTTTTCCTAGCTAATATTTAGTTGAGAGGCCTCCAAGGAAAACCCATGGGATGCTGGTGCTGGTGATTCAATAAGTGTCATTCTTCCCTCTGAGTCAGTGCACAACCATTTCCTATAAATAGGGTTAATAAGTCCTCGATGGCTGGAGAGACCAGTCTTTTAGGCCAGACATAAAAAGCAGAAGTTCTGAACAGTAGTGTGAAAAACATTTGTAACTACAGCAAAGGGAAGGGATTTTCCTAGCTCAGTATAAACAAATGGGTTCACTTCTGCACATTCTGTTAAAGCAGTACCAGGCCCATTTTCCATCGAGAGCAAGCCAGCTTCAGAGCAAGACTAGTCCTGGTTTGGGGTGAAAATGACTTTTTTATGAAGTACGAACAAGGTGATATTTTTGTCTGGGTTTTGTCCTGCAGTGAGGGATGTGAGGTCAGGCAGTGAAGAGGAGCCATTGCACCTGGCACTCTAAAGAAGTGATGGTGGGGGGAAGAACCACCACAGTGGGGCTCTGTCCAGACGGGTGCTTTAGGCTGGGGTTTGCCAGGCAGGTATTTGAAAAGATGCCACAATAAATGCCACTGTTTCTTCCAGCCATGCTGCACTGAGCAGTGGTGCTGAGCCAGCATGCTGAGGTCCCCAGCAGCCAGGGACGTGCACAGTCGCACCCAACTGTCCTGGGAGAGCTGTGCTGCACTGGCTGTAAGCAGAGCTAACATGCAGCCCTGGACTATTCTTAGGGATGCAGATCCTTCCTGCTGGAAAAAAATAAGTTAGTTATAAGGCAAGCAAAGAAAAAGTAATTTGGGGTGTAACTAAATCAGAAAGTTGTAGTGAAGACATCTCATAAAAACCAAGTTATAAAGGCAGGTGCAAGAAATGCTGCTCAGTGCTGCCCAGGAGTAGTCATTTACATCACCTCTACTACTCAGGTGATTCAGGTGAAATAGGCACCTGCAGGGCACAGAACTACAGATCCAGAGAGGTGTGAGAGCTTCTGAAGGTGGTACAATGTGCTGTGGGGAGGTGGGCTGTTGGCCAAAGCAGAGGAGGAAGTCTCCAGTGAGGGGATTAATCACAGCAGCAGTCACTGCAATCAGGAGGGAAGAGAGAAGAGCCCTCCCCACATCTGCCCAAAGCAGGTAACTGCAGGAACTTACTTCCATAATCTCAATCCTCACCCTTCCTCCCATGTTTCTGCTCTTGCTGTGTTCTATGTGCAATTCCAGTATATGCTCTTCAGAAACACTCACCATTCCTGTATGTGGCTATTGCTATGATTTGTATGTTTAAGGACCCAAAACATGCAGTGATAAAGGAAATAGATACTAATGTGCAGCTAGCAGAAGCCAGAAATTGTCCAAGTTCCATATGACTGATGGACATGGTTCTCCAACAGAAGGGATGCTGTGGAGTTACTTAACCCTCTCTGCACCACAGCATTGGTAATTCTCACTTGTAGTAATCTGCCAGCAGCCTACACAAAAGCATGATGCTCCCCCAGAATCCACATGGCACAGAAACAACAGCCCTGGAGAGATGTAATTTCTGTGGTGCTGTGCCAGTCAAAACCAGTGCAGGTGCCCAGTGCTTGTCGAAATCCAGTACTTTGTTTTCTCCTTGTAGCTTGAAAAACTACCATTCCCTTCTTCTAACCTCACATTTTACAGCAGCTTAAAAACCCTCACTGGCTTTTTTTGAAATGTGTAAAGGCTCCTTTACTTCTGTTCTCTCTTCTTGCAAAATGAGCCTTGGACAGCCACACTGGAAAATTTTAAAGGAACGCTCTGCTCAGACAGGCTAAATTACTTGGTTACAGGCAGTCATTAGAAGTCATTGTTCATGACAATTTTTCTCCCTGTTGGGCTTTATTTAATTGCTATTTGATTTCACCCCTGCATGAATTCAAAGGCATTTTAAAGAGACTGGGAATAAAATCTCATTTGCAAGAAGCTGACATTTCTCCTACAGGAAATACTTAGGGCAGGAAGCAATTCAAGGTTAAGGTACCTAAATTTAAAGTGCCTTCTTGTGAAGCAGGTGACTGAAATCCCATTAGAGATGGAGCTTGAAGGATGACTCAGCTTACTGTAAACATCCTGCAGCTGTTCAGCAAATCACCCTGTAGCCTGCACAGACACCTAGGACAGGGCAGAGCAGATATTTTGGGTGCTTTGAGGTTTCCCATTTGCCCACTTGCTGCTTTTGCTGTGCCTGGAGATGACAGCCTGTGCTGCACACTGAGCACAGGCAAGGAGGGGGCACCTGCCCCCAGACACCCACATCTCCACCAGGTACCCTGCCTCCTGGGCCCTGCTGGCATAAAACTTCCTCCACTATTCAGAGATGTTAACACATTTGGCACCAACTTTGGGAAAGTTCGGAGTTTATCCTCTGACGCTGTACAAGCACTTTGCAGACATTGCTGTTTATTAATTTTATTATTTGTACACAGACAGCCATGATTTATTATTACTAGATATGAGCCTTTAACTGTGTTGCCAAGAAAATGCATCCTCTGACACATTTGGTTACTCTCTCTTTCCTTTTTTGAGCAGTGACACAGCCAGCCCTTTGCTCTGCCATCCATTGACATCTCACTGGAGCTGTATGGGATCGTGTGTGTGGGACAGCACTTTTTGATTTGCTTGCCACTTCCAAAAGGGAGCTCATTTCCTAGTTTAACCAATGCTGTACAGAGTGGGGTTGTTGACAGCAGTGCAAGGTAAGTTAAATTTAATCAGAGCACTACAGCCCTTTGCATGTATTTCACAGATACCTAAATGCCTCTCTGTTCTCTGCCACTGCTGCCTGTGCTGTGCCACTGCTCCTCAGCTCCAGCCACACGATGCAAACACAGAAATAGTGTTGAAGTCCCCCACGGTGTTAGGAAAAGCAGCTTTTACCGAAGGCATGAAAGTTTCACTGGGTAAGGCAGATTGCTTGTGGACAGAGATGTCCTACTGAGGAGCTGCTGAGACCCTTCTGTGCCTGGTGTTTTCCTTCCAACAAAACTGTGAGAATGCAAATGTCTGCTTTTCCTGAGAAGGGTTAAATAACTACCCACATCCAAACATTTATACTAATGAGCACATTCTCAGGATTTCTTGATTAAAATCCTTTTTTCCCTAAACTACATGTTCACAATGCTCCAGGCTGTAAGTAACTGGAAGTATAGCAGGGATTGAAATGAGAGATGGGGTGTTATGTAGACACTCCACAAATAAATGTATTGAGAGAGAGCTGTGCTGAGAGCCACCTCCTCACATTTTGCTGAACTCCCCTTTTCCCATCACCCCATGGCACAGCTCTGCTCTGAGGAGCAGTAGCAGCTCTGGGCTGAGCCCCCTGAGACTGGCTCCACTTTGGATCCACAGGCAGAGATGTTGGACAGAGGCTCCTGCACCCTTTGGCACTGGGCAAATGCTACACAAGCCCTTTGTCTCAGCTTGGCTCCAAACTCATCCCTCTTCACCACCACAAAGTGCAGCCCATGGCAGCCCTAGGGACAAGGATGCAGTCAACATTTCCTCAGATGAAGATTTTTAATATCAGTTGACTGTCTGGACTGTGTTCATAAAATGCATTTTTAAGGTTCATCAGACCTGGAATTAAAGCTTAATTTTATAGTAATGTTTGGTTATTATGCCTTTAACTAAGCAGTAATTTAAGTATATTTTTAAGCAAACACATGAAGCACTTCTATAGTTCAAGAAAAAAATTAAAATTAAAGGTGTCAGTAAAAAGCATAAGCACAAGGAAATTATCAGGGCAAAGAGAGGGCATTTCTGGAGTATCACTCTGACAGCAGTAAAATGCTCCTAAATATAATAAAAGTTTAGATGCCTGCTGTTTCCCAGATTGCACATGAAAATATCACCAAGGGGAACATATTTACAAGGAAGAGGAACATACAAACAAGTGCTACACTAGCTGAGTGTGTGTGCAGCTCAAAGAGTGACAACTGGGTAAATAACCATGACCTCCAGCATTTGGCTCCATAAAGACCTTCCTAAATACCCAAAAACTCTGCTTTAACTAAAAGCAGAAAACAAGGTGTGTGCTGATGGTCTCTGCCTATAAGGGGTTTTTATTTTGTTCATGCCACAGATAAATTGCTCACTGTATTCTAGTAAATACACCAACATGGTTGTGACATTTCCATTTTGCAACAATGTAGTTATTATTGTTAAATAGGAATTAATGGGATATTTTTCCTTTCAACACAATGCTGACAGTGCTGATTTTTATAACACACTTCAGGTATTCTTGTCCTGTTTAGAGAAAGGGAAAAATTGGACTGAATTTGGCTTGCAATCTGCATTGGCTCCTTGATTTGGAAAGATGGCTTTGAGAGACTCAGCAGAGATTCCCAGTCTGATTCCCTTCATGACACTACACAAACATGTATCTCAATCCTGACCTGACATCCTCATGGTTATCACTAAAGCCCTGACTGTCTCCCCTGGGGCCAGGCCTTCAGCCCTGGGTGACATTGCCCATGGCAATCACAGTGATGCATACATACAGCACTTTGCTGTATCCTCTATCACTTCTTTTCATCCTGAAAAATACTCAGTTGTGCAGCACTCCCCAAAACACCAGCCCAGCCAGATGTTTTGATTTATACCTCAGTGCCCAAAGCAGTGGCAACTTCACAAAACATCTACTGATGCCTACAAGCTTCTTTTATTCAGAAACAGAAATGAAACAAAAATTAATGAGCTAATTACCCACACAGCACGCTAGCAAAATTAAATGCAATAAATAGTCCACCACTTTCAGAAAGTTCAGTAGGGTAGTAAGTCCTAACTCATGAAAACCAGGTTTGTAAGTGTGCAATGAGTTTGAGTGGGATAAACACCTCCCCAGGAGGCAGCTCAGAGGGGACACTTGCAACATCCCTTCCACTGACAGGCAGGCCCCAAACCCTGGCTCCTCCTTTGAGACCCAGAACAGGAGACAGGGGATGAAGGAATGGGGACAGGGGGCAAAACATGCTCCATTTCCATCATACTGCTGGTTATACACCATACAACCACAGAGAAATCTTCCACAGCAAACCTACCTTTTATTGACATTAGAGGTAGGATTAGAAACATCAGTGAGAAAATTACTAAGATGTCAGATTTCCCTGATGGCAGTGAGAGCACTAAGACATCACAGGAGCTGCTCTGACTCTGTGCAGCACATACTGAAACCCCAGTAAACTTCCCTAAACCAAGCACACAGGCTCTGCTGCTGTTGAGTTTCCTGCTGATGCAGAAGTTATAGATTCCTCTCACAGCCTGTAGTAACTGTAACTTTATCTTTTAAACACACAGAAAAGAGTCACAACTCTTTGTGAAAGCATCTAATTTACAATGCTTACAAAGCCACTACAGCCTTTAATATAATTTGTGTAACATCATCTAGAAGTCTGATGGAGAGATAATGGACAGCTTAGGAAAAGAAAAACAGGGTACAAATCATGTTCAAAACATATACTTGATATTTCTCCAACAACTTGAACCTGGAGCTAAAAATCATAAACGTGTCAGTATTATTTTCTAGGGATATCTTTAAATGGAAGATAAAGTATCTTTTATTACCATGTAAGTACAATCTTCTAAATTGCCACAACTCAATAATAAATTACATGAACATGGATAAATGTCAGGAAAAGTTGTTTCCAGAACAAATAATGTTTTGCAATTCTTCATTTAGCTATATGATGTTTTCCATTTTTTTTAAATAAAAATAATTTTTAAGCTATTTTTAGACAGTACTAGTTATACACTTCATTTCTGCAGAGTTAATTATAAAATGTAGATTTTAGTGATTTGAAAAAATACATGCCTTTCTTTTAGATAGACCTGCAAGAAACTAGGCTCTTGTCTTCCTGGGGGAGTTCAACCACCCCAGCATCTGCTGGATGTGTAGCACAGTGAGCTGTAGGCAAACCAGAAGAATCCTGGCATGGATGGAGGATAACTCCTTGAGCCAGGTAATAGAGTGGGTGAGGAAGGTCACAGCAAAGCTGGAGCTGAACCTGGCAAGGGACAACAATGAATAACAGGAAGGGCTTCTACAGTTAACCAGTTCTACCTGTCAACCAGAAAAGGAGGGTCAAAGAAAGTGTACTGCCCCAATGAACATGGCTGGCAAACTGGCAACTATGGGTGAGGACAAGGCTGAGGTACTCAATGACTTTTTTGCCTCAGTATTCACTGTCAGCCTCTCTTCCCACTCCTCTCAAGCAGGTGGAATGCAAGATGGGTACTGAGGCAGCAAAGTCCTTCCCACTGTAGGAGAAGGTCAGGTTCATGACCACATGAGGAACCTGAATATACACAAGTCTATGGGGCCTCATGAGAGGCATCCCAGAGTCCCAAGGGAAGAGGCTAATGTAGTTGCCACACCACTCTTCATGATATTCAAAAACTCATGGCGCTCAGATGAAGCCCCTGGTTGCACCCATGTTTCAACAGGGTAGAAAGGAGGACCTTGTCTACCCTGGCAGCCTCACACCTGTGCCTGGAAGGTCATGGAACAGATAGATTCTCCTAGAAGCTGTGCTAAGGCTCACAAAAGACAAGGATATGATCTGTGACAACCAGCACAGCTTCACCAAGGCCTTCTACGATGGAGTGACTTGTCCATTTGTCAGTGGACAAGAGAAGAGCTATGAGTGTCATGTATCTGGATTTCTGTAAGGCCTTTGACATAGTTGCCTACAAACATCCTTCTTGCTAAATTGGATAAAGATGGATTGAATGGGTGGATGTTTTGATAAATAAGAAATTGATTGGATAGTCACCTACAAAGGGTTGTGATAAGTGCTTCAATGTCCAGATGGACATCTGTGGCAGGTGGTGTCCCTCGGGGGTCTGTACTGAGACCAGTGTTATTTATTATCTTCATTAATTATGTAGATGAAGATATTGAGTGCACATTTGTAGATGTCACCAAGCTGAGTGGCATGGTTGAAACATCCAAAGGATGGGATGCCATCCAGAGGGACCTAGACAAGCTTGAGCAGTGGGTCCATGTGAATCTCATGAGGTTCAACAAGGCCAAGTGTGAGGTGCTGCTCCTGGGCCAGGGTAACCCCAGTATCAATACAGGCTGGGGAATGAAAGGATTGAGAGCACCTCTGCTGAGAAGAACTTTGGGGTGCTGGTGGGTTACAGCTGGACATGGACTCAACAATGGGCACTTGTGACCCCAGTCCATTAGAGAACAGGAGTTGATTGAAAAGACCTTCCACATACAAAAGAATTCAGCAATGTGAAATATCCCTTAAAGCATCAGGGTCACATGAAACATGGTGAGGCAAGGCTTATGACCTCAGCACACCTCACAGAATAAGATTTTTCAGCAGCTCCATTTCCAGTGTGGGGTAGGAAGGAACTGGAAGTGCACAAGGAATGTGGGTGGCCAATGGAGAGGGTAAGGCCTGGGGAATGCTCTTGGTTTTTCAGCAGAGCTATTTGGGCCTCATGACTCACTTAAGGACTATTTTACAGCTTGATGTTCTTCCACATTTCTTAAGCGTATTCTATATTAAACATGAACTAAAATAGACAGAAGCAACTTACCATAGAAATGTTGAGGGCTGCAAGCTGAAAGTAGAAGAAAAGTATTATGTTCAACTATGCCAAATCCTGCCTACAGCACTGGAGTTTACCTGAGGTCAAGCTAAAACAAGGCTTACAAACCAGCACTAAGAAATAAAAAACCCTGCAGAAAAAAAGCCTTCCATATTAGCTTTTAGACATGTCCACATGGATCAGCTTCTCAGGTGTTATTTCAGGGCCTGGGAAAGGGTACTAGAGAGCAATAGCCTCTTGCAAGTGGAACTGTGGGAAGGGTTTAGTTAAGCTCCAGAAGCTCTGGGGAGAGAGATGAGAAGGCAGAGATAGGAACTCTAGGTAAGTGGGAGATGTCCATGGGTACAGGAATGTTTTGGGCAACCAAGAGCTGGAGAAGGTGGAGGTGCACTCAGAGCTCTTCAGCTGTGCTGGATGCATGGTGAGGGCACTCTGGACTGTCATGTCAGGCTGAGATTAAATGAGACTTAATTAATAGTTCCTTGCTGTTGAACACAACACAGCTGCCCTACAAAGCCACAGTGTCATTCAACTGTGCATTAAAAGGTGGGATTAATGCTTCTAATAGCTAAAATCAGCGCTCTTGCTTTCCTCTTAGTTTTCCGTGTTTGTTTTCACACATCTTAGGAAAAGTAAGATGACATCCAGAAATGAGCTTGAGGACAGACTGTGAAGAACTAGCTCTTTAAACTTGTTTTATATCTTGTTGCATTTTTACAAATTCATTTAGCATTTCTTTACCACACTGATCAATGTGTTACAGTAATGTCCTTATTGGTTATAAAACATCTTTCCCACCAATATGACAATGACACAATAACCAAGACAACAAGATACATAGTACAGTTAGTCTTGATTCTCACAACTAATTAAAAATATTAGTGAGGCACTGCAGACATTATGACTTGAAAAAAATTCTTTGTTATTCTTGCCATCCAGTTCAGAGGGTTCCAGAAGCTGATGAAGGGAATAAAGTACAACTGATTAGCTCTCTCCTCCAGATATAAGTCCAAAATGTCCTCAAACGGAAGCAAAAAGGTCTTGTGCTGTCAAATGCCCTGGGAGGAAAAGAAGCTCGAGCTGCCTGAGAGCAGCTTGTATGTTCTTCATACCATTTGTTGCAGCTCCACATGACTTGCTCTCTGGGTACTCACAAACTGCTCGTTTTATGGAGTCTATTGAAATATGAGTCTGCAGCTCCTTTAGGGAACCCATTGTTTTGCTGTTTCTGACGCTCTGTCATGAATAAAATCTGTCCACTGGTCTCTGTCACTCCAGACTGCATGTCTGTGTTTTATCTGACACAATGGCAATAAAATAGTGCACCAGAGTTGTGGGGTCCAAGTTAAGGCTTTAGAAGGGGTATGTGTGATTCCAGGAGGAGTGAGAGGGGCTCTTGTATTTCCCAGCAGATAACTAAGCTTCATGGGGAAAGAAAGCCACTTGTTCTTACATTTGAAAGCCCTTAGGAGGGATTAATGACATCTCGTTGATGTCTGTGCAAATAAAGACACACTTCATGTTGCTGCTGCAATCCCAGGAAATAAGGGAAAAGTGAGTTTTTTGCTCATGTCCAGTAAAAACTAAATGGGAATTTAATCTACAGGTACTTCTCTCAGAAGTGATCAAAGAAGTAATTAAATTAAGCAGACAAACTGCAGTGGCAAACCCTAAACCCAAACGTGTCTCGATCAAAAAGCAAGTACTGATAATGCATGAGCTGCAATAAAACTGATTAGGCTGCTGACTGGGAGGAAATTGGTGGTTTTGTTGTTGTTGTTATATTGACCAGATCCTCTAAGTCTATTAATTCCTTAGACCTGTGCTTGGGTAACACTTAGAGCACTGCAGAACCTATTCTTTGAGAAATAACCTCAGTAAAGCTACAGATGCAACACGCAGAGATAAATGAGACAGGAATCAAAGCCACACAAGTTGGCTATCTTTCTTCTATCAGAACTGAGGCAAAAATCATTAACTAGCTCTCAGAGGGAAACTTCAGCAGAAAACCCAAGGGGGTGGGTATGAGAAGAGGTGCTGCAGTGTAGTGCTACCTATTTCAGCTAACCGAAAACACATTTCAGCTAGTTTGCTGTGGTTTTCATTCAGAAATTATTTAGCTTTGATACTTTGCTTCCCTTTCCTGATATATCCTAACCACCACCAAAAATGAGTTGTGATCAATGCAATCTCCTCATAGATGTTTGACAGAACATGTGACATCCTGAAGACTATCACCAGGTTGAAGTAATTGTCATCCCACTCCTGCCCGTCTGTGATTCTTTAGTAGTCCTCAGGAGTCCTGCAAACATATCCAAATTACACAAACACCATGTCACTTTTCCTTCCTGTTTATGCAAAAATATACATTTGTACAGATAAATTTAGACCAGCTGATTACTGTGGAACTGACCCCCAGCCAGAGGGAGGGAACTCCTGGAGGATAATAATTTTATCTTCTACTGCTTTTGCTGGGAATGGGAAGAGGCTTTAACTCATTCCCCCAAAAGGCAAAGGACAGAAACCAAGTGTTTGGGTTTTTTTTAACAGGCATCAGATTTCTAAGCAACATGTGCCACAAGTAACTCTGTAAGATCATGGGTGAATGAAGATCTGAGCAGAAGTGGTTGGATGCTAAAGGGCAGAGTGAGGTTCTGTGGTATACAACAGGAGACTACAGAAATGGGGGAGAACTCAGTGCATGCCAATCACAAGCCAGCTAGTACATCCCCTACTCCCTTCTTCCCACTAAAATTTCAGAGGAGCAGTTGCAAAAAAAGTGTTTTATTTACCATCAGAGTGAAGTATTTTCAAAAGTTCCACAGGGATACAGGAATAAAGGTGTTGCTGGCTTTCAGCAGAGTTTCCTCCATGCTTTTGAAATCTTAGCCTGCTTGCCTCATGTATTCACACAACTCTCACGACTGCAGCATCTGAGCACCTCACCATCTTTCAGACATTAATCTTCCCAGCATTCTGCCAAGCAGCCTGGCTGTACCAGCTCTGCTTTACAGCAAGTGATAAATGGCAGTACAGAAATCAAGGGCTAGAGATACAAAAAGACTCAGGCCTTCTGCTTCCCAGCTCCTCTGTGCTGGGGGAGGTTTAGGTTGGACATTAGGAACAATTTCTTTACATAAATGGTGATAAGATACTGAAATAGGCTGCCTGGGGAGGTGATGGAGGGACCATCCCTGGAGGCATTTAAGGAGACACTGGACATGGAACAAAGTGCCATGGTCTAGTTGACATGGTGGTGTTTGGTCATAGGTTTGACTTGATGAGCTCAGAGGTCTTTTCCTACCTAACAGATTCTGTGATTCTGTGAAATGTAACATGGATCCAGCAGCATGTACAGCCTGGTGCTTTTACAATACATGGGGAGGCTCAGGGATGTACAACTTCCCTTCCAGTGCCCCACATGGGCTGCAATACATGGGCAGCAGGAGGCATGTCACTGCACCAAGAGGGCTCAAGGGCTTCTGAGGGATGTGAAGGCTCATCCCCAGTGTCACACAAGCATTTCCATACACATAGTAAGGTCCTTCTGAAGCCATCCCAACTACTTGACACTTTCTTTTGTTAGAAAGCTCCTGCCAGATGCCATTTCTTAGGTAACCAGACAATTTTTCATTTCTGACCTAATTTTCTTCATCATCATTTCTTTTTTTTCTACTATTAACACTGCCATTTAACCTAAACAGTTATTTTCTCTCTCTGTGATTTCAACACATGAGTTTTTTCATGAAGGTCCTGTTTTTTTCATATCATTAAGCCAAAGAAGTCAATCTCAGTCTCCACGTGGAAGATAGATATCCCATTGCCTTGATCACCCTTAGAGCCTTTCACCACATCTGTTTCAGTTTATCTTTTGTAAAAACACAGCTGATCAGAGCTGGAACCAGTTTTCTAAACAAAATCATGCACAAAGCCTTGCACAGCAGTGCTAATGCTTCCCATCTCTATGGGGAAGGTGTTGTCTGTCTCATCCTAAAACTTGAGTAGATCTTTTTAGCTCACATTTTGTCTGCAGCTGTAGCACTGCTGCAGCTGGGCTCAGTTGCTGTGACTGCTCCAGAGGCACAAGAGTCCAGCCTGCCTCACACCTCCCTGCTTGTTGCATGTTTAGCAGCTCTGGGATCAACACACTCAACTTCATCCCTACTTCATACTTAACTCTGGGCTTTACCCACTGGGTAAAGTCTTTTGTGAAAAGGGCCCATGGTCACCATGGGAAGGAAAGGGAAAGCCACCCCCTCTCTTTTGGCTACCTTGCCTATTAACAGGAGCCCAGAGTAGTGAAAAGGTTCAAACCTGACTCCCACAAGTCCGAGGCTTTCACTTGCAGGTGCCAGTGCCTGTATATTTTGGGCAGGTTTCACTGAAGAGGACAAAACAGCCAAGATAGTCAGCCCAACTTGCTTTTTTTTTTTTTTTCTTTTTCCCTTAGCCAGTGTTATCAGAGCCTTCTGATTAATTAGAAAACAGCAAAGGACAGTCTTCTGCTTCTGAAGTGCATATGGCCTGACACCCAGAGCAATTTCTGGAGGATAGAGACAATTAGTCCAAGGAATACAAATGCAATAAGAAACAGTTCCCTGGAGCTCTCCATCCCTGCTGCATCCACCTGGCTGGGCAATTAGTCTTTTTTTTTCATTAATAAAATTTTCTATGGCAGCCTATAGTCTAATTTTTAAAACCTATCATAACCTTCTGGAATATGTACACAAGCACTTTATGAAGCTTTA
>VZTT01071223.1:27561-47874 GCA_013400855.1 Buphagus erythrorhynchus
ACAAGCACTTTATGAAGCTTTAAAAACAAAACTAAGAAAAGATCTGTACAGCAACAGGAATACCAAAGCTTCTGGGGTATCCAGTGGAAGCCTTCCTGTTCTTCTGGGGTTAAAAGAAAGCAAACATAAACCCAGCAGAGCATAAACTAAAAAGTAATCAGCATGCTGAGGTATCCTTTGATAGAGGTATCAAGCAAGAGTGCTGTAATTGTTCAGTTCTTTATGTAGGAAACTTCTAACACTGAGAAGTGTCTTTGATCTGAACAAGGGAACAAGTGTCTTTGATATGGGAAAAAAATAAGGGTGCTTAGAGAGGTACATATCCTGTGCCTCTTGTATAATTATAGAAACGTAACCAAAATGGAGTTCCTTGGTGAGCTACAGGCATCTTTGATGGGATTTGCACAAGGAAGTGGCAGGAGAGATTCAGGGAAGGTGTGAGCCAGAAGCTTACTACACTTGTGAAGTGACATATTGTGGTCTCCAAACTGCCATTAGCATTTTGGAAAAAAAAAAAAAAGATGTCTACCTCTAAACAGAGGTGATTATGTAGAAAACAAATTTAGAACTTATTTTGAAGTCAGTCCAAGTTTTATGTCACAGCATTTTTTGCCCACATTCTTAGCATTGCTTTGGAATGACAATTGGAAAGGAAACTACTTCATCTAGTGAACAGCTACACTTCAGATGAACTGCTTGAAATGCTCTGTGAAGGAACCATGTGCCTTATATTTCTGGGACTGCAGTAAACAAGAACATTTCATGACTGACTGCATCAAAGTTTCATTTCGGAAAAAACAGATCCAGTCTCTTTCCATAGGCAAAAGAAGTTTTGGCAAGGCTTTCTGTTCTGTCTACTGGGTGAAATCATGAATTTGTCAACTAGACCTGTAGTAACTTAACCCAGATAGATCACCAGTACTTCTTTTTCCACTGGTCTTCTCAGCTGGACTGCAGGCCTAGCATGGTTGTTGCTGTTATTACAAATTTCAATCACAAGATGTGATATGCCACTACCTAAAAAAACAGGAGGAAAAAACTAGCACATCAGGGACCTTCCCCTGCAAGTCAATGAGCATCAAGAGCAATGGAAAACACCAGACCCATCAGTCATGCTGGCATCCCAATCCACAAGCACCACAAGGCTATTAGTGACAGAGAAATACTTGGTGTCACATATTTGAATTACTGTGTCATGGTGACCTTCAGGAATACCCTGTAAAAAGTCCTCAGAAACTTTTCCCCAAAGTCTCAGGAATGTGACAGAAAAAGTTTGCCCTCAGCTAGGCTCCAAGCAAACAGAACACATCATAAAAAACCACAGTCCACAACTTGCTGCATCCCATTTGGTTACAGATGCAGATGCAGCCATGTACACACATCTGGCCATGGGTGCGTGACAGCTGTCACCTCTCCAGCTATGGCTCTGGGACATTAAGTTCTGCATGCAGTAGTCAGTGGCTACATGGGAGAGGAAAGTAGCTGGAGCTGAAAGCAGTGGGATCCAGCACAAACAACCTGGTTTTGCAATGCTCATCACCACTTCCAGTGTCCCACACAAGTGTAGTAAACAGATGAAATGAAAGCAAGGGAACAGCCCAAGGTTCCTACGTACACTAAAATTGATGTTCACCAGATTCACGGAAGCAGTGATGCAAGTGGTATGAATTAAACTCACAAGTGTTACTCATTTTTCTGGGTGTAAAACCCCCTATTTTTTAAATTCAAATATGGAGGGAATCAGCAATACAGTACATGCAAAATAAATTAGTGGTTCATTCCCAGACCCAGCAGGCCATAACTCTGCCTGCCCAGCTCTCGTTTCTATCTGGTTTTGGTCTCCATGACTCATAAACCCAGCAGATGATTTCTCCAAAGCCGCAGACATTGGTCCTTTCATCTGCTTCTTCCCAGCTGATCTTCAGCTCATTTAGGTCTTTGCTAATGTTTTGTTGACACAATGCTCTTGGTCATCCCTGACTTGTGTTCCCAAACATTTTCTGGATCCCTGTTGGCCACAGGGCCCTGCCAGCTTTCCACTTCAGTATCTTTCTGATCTAATGAGCTTTCCTACCATAGCTTACTGGCTGTGGCCCAGCTCTCTCAGACATTTCCAGACCCATAACCCAGTATGTTCTCTCAACTCTTATTCCCTGTCAACACCATAAGAACATGTGAATGACTTTAACTCTTACCACCCATATTTGTTTTTCACCCAGAAGAACTATATGTCACTGCTTCAGTGTTTTACCTGTTGAAGAGTTTTTGCCAGCTTCTCTCCTTGATCTTTTCTCTGGTGTTTTGCAGCACTACCAGCCTTTACTGTCTCTTGTTGAGCTGTGCCCGGTCTTATTCCCCAGTGAAAAGCAAACAAGAATTATCCAGGCCTATCTGTCATGGCAGGTGCTGCACTTCTGTCTGAGTGCCAGGAGTAGGTGCTGCAAGATGTCTACTCACCCACACACCCAGGGCTCCTACCAAAAGCTGGCTCCACCCCAGTGCTGCTGTTCAAGGCATCCTTTTCACCCAGACAAAAAAGAAGAGGTGATTACTATCACCTTTGTCCAATTCCTGATGTTACCTTACAACAGATTGGTCTGGGAATGGTGTTTAACGTCGTGTTCACTGTTGACACAGAGCTCCAGTTTTGTTTTTTCTGTTTCTTCTAACATCTCCCAGGTGCTATGATCTTCCCTGGGCTCTCTGCAAACCACCACAACTGTGAGGAGATCACTGCCAAGACTTCATGGGTCATGGTTGGCCCAGGCTCTCTAATGCAATTTCTTGAGTCTCTGTCACCATCCATGTTTAGGTCATTCACAACCTCCCATCTCTGAAGCCTTCCCATCTACCCCTGTTGCCAGCCACTGTCCCTTCCCATAGAGCCAAGCTTTTCTTGCTGGTTGAAGACCAAAGTCCAATTAACCATTGAATGGTTTGGTTTGGAAGGAACCTTGAAAATCACCTAATTCTAATTTCCCTGCCACAGCCTTCAACTAGACCAGGCTGCTCAGGGCCCAGGCCAACCTGGCCTTGAACACTGCCAGGGATGGGGCATCTACCAGCTCCCTGGGCAACTGGTTCTAGTGCTTCACCACCCCAACAGTAAAGAATTTCTTCCCAATACCTAATCTAAACTCACCCTTTTTAAGCTTAAAGCCATTCCCCAGTAGTCTTATCACTACATGCCCTTGAAAAAAGTCCCTCTCCAGCTCTCTTGTAGGCCCCCTTTAGGTATGGGAAAGGCTGCTATAAGGCCTCCCTAGAGCCTTCTCTTCTCCAGGCTAAATAATCGCAGATCTCTCAGACTGTTTTCATAGGAGAGGTGCTCCAGTCCTGTGAGCATCTTCATGGCCCTCTGGACTCTTTCCAAAAAGTCCATATCCTCATTATGTTGAGACCCCAGAGCTGGATGCAACACCCCAGGTGGAGCCTGACCAGGGAGGAGCAGAGGGGCAGAGTCACCTCCCTCATCCTGATGGCCACATTGCTTTTGATGCAGCCCAGGATACAGCTGGTATTCACAGCTGCAAGGGAACATTGTTGGCTCATGTTGAGCTTCAGTGTGCCCAGGTGGCCAAGAAGGCCAAAGGCATCCTGTCCTTATCAACAACAGCCAGCAGGACCAGGGCAGTGATTGTACTCAGCACTGGTGAGGCCACTCCTCAAATCCTGTGTTTAGTTTTGGGCTCCTCACTACAAGAAAAACATTGAGGTGCTGGAGTGTGTCCAGAGGAGGGCAGGGGAGTTGGGGAAGGGTCTGGTACACAAGTCTTGTAAGGGATGGCTGAGAGAGCTGAGGGTGTTTAGTCTGGAAAAAAGAGGGTCAGGGGAAGGAGACCTCCTCACTCTCTACAACTCCCTGAAAGGAGGTTGTAGCCAGGTGGGGGTCAGTCTCCTCTACCAAATAACAAGCAATAGGACAAGAAGAAATGGCCTCAAGTTGTGCCAGGGGAGATTTAAGTTAGATATTAGGAAAAATATATTTACCAAAACGGTGGCCAGACATGGGAAAAAGTTTCCCAGGGAAGTGGTGGAATTGCCATCATGAAAAATGTTCAACAAGTGTGGATGTGGCACCTGGAGACATGGTTTTATGCTAACATGTTGGTATTGGGTTAATGGTTGGACTCAGTGTTCTTAGAGGTCTTTTCCAACATCAGCAGTTTTATGATCCTTGTCAAGTCACACTCCCAAGACCTTTTTCTAAGAGCTGTTCTCAAGCCATTCTCTTCCCAGCCTGTATTTGTGGCCTTACACATGTACATGACCTTGCCCCTGGCCTTGTTGAACTTCACAAGGCTGACATGGGCCCACCTTTCAGGCCTGTCAAGGGCCCTCTGGATGACATCCCTTCCCTCCAGCAAGTCAGCATCACCACATAGCTTGGTCCTGTTAGGAAAAGTGCTGAGGCTGCACACAATCCCACCATCCACACTGCCAACAGAGATGTTCAACAGCACTGATCATAATACTGATTCCTCAGGAACACCATTCATCCTCAGTCTCCACAAATTAAGCAGGTAACCAAGGCATTCCCAGTTATTAATATTGCAGTTAGCACATGTGCCTCTGGCCTGGCCAAGCCACAGCCTCTCCACTGCAGAAGATGCCCCTCTGGGATCGACTGTGCTGGTGTTGTTAACTTACACCACACTTCCACACTCATGATATTACCCAAAGGAGGTCTGAAGAGCAAAATTGGCATGTTTTGTACAGGACAGCTCACCCCAGCAAACAGTGAAGATCATGCCTGGAAAACCATTTTTACCTTTCATATATTGGTTTTCTCAGTTTGCATCAAAACGCAAAGTGGGAATGCAGGAGAACACAGTGAAAAATAATACTTCAAAAGATTTCAGCATGAAAAGGTTGCTACATGTTTCTGGCACAGGGGTCTGAATTCGAAAACTTCAAATATGTAAACATACCCAAAATGCTACAAAAGATCAGGCCAATCACATCTGCCACATGACTGACTTTATTATAACTGGAAGCCATACAGGTACCGAACACGGATTTTTTAATACTTTCAGATATTTTGTGCACTTCAGAAGGGAATTCTTGGCATAAATACTGCTTGAAAAAGGGCTTTTCAGCAAACGTATTAACCTTACAGGATATGCCAAAATGAAAAAGCCATCTATCCATGGATTTCTTGTATCTTTTGGCATGTCCATACAATAGAAAAAAAATTTGGGGGGTTTAATTATGATTATGATTTTGGAAGCTCAGTACACTCAAGACTTTAATCCTGGTAGCTGAATTGTACAGTCAAACCACTGACCTGTGCATTACTTGCAAAATGGAAAACTTAAAAAGGGCTTGACAAAGGTTACTTCTCTCTGCAAAGCCACAAAGGTTCCAGTAGGTTTGGGTCCAGTGCCAGTCCCTTTCCCTTAGGACACGGAAAACAAGGGACCAGCTCTGATTTTCACCCTGAATCCCTTCCTGTTCCAGGAATGGCAGCCAGGGCAGGGGGAAGCTGAGGCTCCCTTGGGGCTGAGCGATGAGCAAGATGCCCTGGGTCGAGAATCTTCATCCCATCCCATCCCATCCCCACCACTGCTTCCAGAGCTGACACACTGCAAACCTCCTGGCTGGGCTGGTGGCACGGGCTTCCTCTGCCTCTTGTGTGAGAGGCAATGCCCACAGTTTCATTTCTGAGCAGGCCCTGCTCAGTTCAGTGGTAATAACATGTTTGCTGCAGGATGCAAAAATAGAAATGTATGGATGTGGTAATCCCTCCCTGAAAGCCCAGCCAGTGTTGCTTAGGGAATGGCTAAACAGCAAAGCTAACCTCCATCACACTTTCTTGCATGTTTTTCATCATCTCTAGCTGTACCTGTGCTGCAGACTGAAGGTGGCCAAGTCTGAGAGGAGGGGGTGAGAAAAAAATAAATCAAGGACTTTGTTTAAACAGATTTTTCTGTTAAAGAAATTGTGTCAATTCAGAAATCTTACATCTTCATGGAAGTATTTTTACTTACCATTGCTACAAGCCCTGCCTTAAGTCTCCGGAGCTAAAACCAGATCTTAGCAAACAAATTAAAGCATAATCCCTCTTTTTCAATATACTTACCTGTGTGAATTTCTGGCATATAACACACTGGCAGAAATCAGCACTTTTCACTCAGGTGTTTTGGGGTTTTTTTGTTGTTTTGTTTTTGTTTTGGTTTTTTTTTGGTTGTTGTTGTTGTTGTTTTTTGGGGTTTTTTTTGGTTTTTTTTTGGTTTTTTGTTGTTGTTGTTGTTGCTTTTTTCACACAAGTAAGAGAAAAAAAATTAGAAAAGAAAAAAAAATGGGGGGAAAAAGGGGGTGGGGGGGTGTTGCGTTCAGGCATATCCAATAGAAATTAAGCAATTCTCCTTCTTTTAATCAGAGATCTGTTCATCAAATCCACTTCAGAGAAATGATTTAGTACATTGCTGGCCAGTTTTAGATGTTCTCCACAAGAAACACCAGAGATGCCTCTTGGCCATTTTCTCCCTTTCAGCAATGAAGGCAAGGAAAACAACAATAGGCAAGGATAGGGGAAGCAAAGGAATAAAGCTGAACTTTGGTAATACAAGCAGATTCCATCACAGCAAAAAATATAGTCAGTCTAGTAAGATATAATATGCTGAATACATATGATATAGGCATATAGTGGTATACAATGTTTACTGACAATACTGGGGTAAACTTCAACTAGAAATGCAAGTGATGAGGTAGTTTTTAAGGTGATGATGCTGACAGTGCTGAAGAAGAAGCTCCTCACCTGTACCCTGGTGTTTCTGTGCTTTTCCCTGAGAGGACTGCTGGCTGAGGGATAGGTGAGAATCTCATCCTGCTCACTGCATGTGTCACAACATTCCAGTGGAATTTCACCCATAAGAGCACATAATCCAGGGGCTGCAGTTTGGACTGGACAATAGCCTTTTGTTGCCAGCTCTGTGGCAGAGGAGAGCTGCTCCTGCTCCTGGCACTGTGGCATGGGGTTGCCTGCCTGCTCAGTGCAAGGTCCTACCTGTTAGCCACACAAGAGATGCTGCAGGCACAGGCACATCTGTGTCACTGCTCATGAAAGGCATTCCTGGTGTGACAGCAATGCTCTGGCAAGCTGACAGCACTGTGGTCACAGCCTTTCAAATCCCTGAGCACACCACCACTGCCTTTGTGGAGGTTTGCATTATTCCATGGCCTGGAAGCTCTTCCCAGGTGTGGGACAGAGCTGGAGCCCTTGTACTCTTGAGTCATTTTCATTGGCCTCTTTATTTCTATGTGGGCTTGCAACCCAAAAAGCCTGCTGTATCCTGGGCTGCATCCAAAGCAGCATGACCAGCAGGTTGAGGGAGGTGATTCTGCCCCTCTACTCTCATCTTTTAAGACACCATCTGGAGCACTGCATCCAGCTCTGGGGTCCCCAGCACAAGAAACACATGGATCTTTGGAGTGAGTCCAGAGAAGGGCCACAAAGATGATGAAAGGGCTGGAGCACATCTATGAACACAGGCTGAGAGAGTTGGAGCTACTCAGCCTGAAGATAAGATTCCAGGAAGACCTCATGGAAACCTTCTATGACCTAAAGCAGGCAACAAGAAACATAGAGGGGAACTTTTTACAAAGGCATGTAGTGATAGGACAAGGGGTAATGCCTTTAAACTGAAAGAGAGCAAATTTAGATTAGATATTAGGAAGAAATTCTCTGCTCTGAGCATGGTGAGGCAATGGAACAGGTTGCCAGAGGTGGTTGATGCCCCAGTCCTGGAAGTGTTCAAGGCCAGGTTGGATGGGGCCCTAAACAACCTGACCTAGTTGAAGGTGTGCCTGCCCATGGCAGGAGGGTTGGACTAATGACATTTAAAGGTCCCTTCCAACCCAAACTTTCTCTGATTCTATGATTCATGCTTAACATCCCAGCCCTGTGAGGTCCTGCATCAAATCCCAACAGTTTTCTGGTCTAGGAGAAACCAGGCCTGGTCCCATGGTCCATATGTCCACCTCACAGCCATCATCACTGGGCTCTCAGTGATTTGAAGACAACAGGACAAAAAGGTTTCCTGGACTTTCTCCTACTGTTTATACTGCCTGAAACAATGTTTTTCTGCAGACATTCCCAGATCTCAGCAGCCAACAGGCAGAGCTGCATTTACCCTGGGACTAAGAGGAGCAAAATAAGAAGGAAAACAGAAGGAAGACATGGGGTTGGGGTGAGCCACAGCTTGCTCAGGGATCCTCCTGCAGCCCCTGTGCTGTGAATGCCTCTCTGCCTGGTGCTGGCTCTGATGGCTCTCAGACGGGCAACAGAGGAACCGTGACTGGCACTTTGCAGGAGGATAATTATAATCTGGGCTCTGCAAGTGTGGGTTAGCTCTCACTGAAATAAACTGCTCGACTCTGTGATGAATATCAACATTGTAGGCACAAGGGGCAAGGCAGTAAATTGTAGTAGGATGAAATACCTACATTTAATTATGTGAAATTATATAGAATTTGAGAGTTTTTCTGATGCACGCTATTTAAAGCTATGCCTAAGTGCACTTCCTTGTCTGAATAAAGCAGCTTTTGTTGCAAGATGTGGGCTTACTTTGTAGTTTACAATTTATAGTCTTCACATTTTGTCACTTTCTTATTTCTTAACTGAGATGTTTCTGAACAAATAATGGAACACAGTTCAAGTGCTGCACTATATGCAGCTTCTTAAAAACTCATGAGAAGTGTTCTGTTAATTTCTTTTCCTCCAAGATACTCATACTTGAGTATGCTCTTTACCTAAGTGTGTGTAACACATGCATGCACAGACAGTAGTCATTTCTCCACTAGCCAAAAATTCATGCACTTGTACACCAGGTGGATGGTGCCAACCCCAGTGATTTTCATTGCAAATAATTTTTGATCAAACCAATCAGGAGCATTTAAATAGCCCCAGTCCAGCTGAGCTCACTCTTAGTCTCCATGGTTGAGCCCTGCTTTGGGACACTGCCTTGGGAGCTCTGTGCTGCACTCTCATCCTGGTGGGGCTTGCAAATTACAAAGTAAGGAGCATCCATCTCAAGGCAGAGGGACACCTAAATCATTTCCAGTGTGGGCAGAGGAAACGACCGGCTGGGGAAGCTGAAAGGGCTGCCACCCACACAGTTCAGCGGCCCTGGAAATAAAAAAAGGTTTATGTGCAAATAAGAGCCTGGACTATTCCTGCCTGACGGGCTTGGCATGCAGGATTGTGCAGAGTGAGCTTACAGCTGCAGGCCAGTAAGGATGCACAGCATGTCAAGAGAGAGACTGAAATTTTGTTCAGCCTCAGTGAGCACAACATTTAGCAAGTGATGGTGACCCAGACCTGAACCACTTATTCACATGCAAAGACACATGGGAATATTTCTGATCTGGTGTTCCTGCCACTACACAGCCCTCAGCACCATCCCTAAGCTGCAGGGTTGTCCTAAGGGGTGGTCAGTCCTGCACAAGCCCTGTCACTGCATTGGCTGGTAGGGCCAGGGCCTGGAGATGAGGCAGCAAACTCTGATGTTCTCCATGTGTACAGGACACAGGACAGCATAGTCATGGCTTTATTTCTCAGTGTTGTGGGTTAAATCCAGCTGGCAACTAAGAACGGCACAGCCACTCACTTCTCCCCTCCACCTCTCCAGTGGGGAGGAAAATACGGAAGAAAAAAGTAAAGCTTGTAGCTTGAGGTAAGAAGAGCTTAATAATTGAAACAAAATAAAATAGTTATTATTATTATTAACAATAATAATAATAATAATAGTAATAATAAGAGTATTGGAAAGGAGAGAAAGGGATAAAACCCAAGAGAAACAAGAGGCACAACACACTTGGTCACCAGCTGCTGACTGATGACCAGTCCATCCTCAAGCAGCAATCTTCCTGGCCAACTGCCCCCAGTTTACATACTGGGCATGGCATTCTATAGTATGGAATATCCCTTTGGCTAGTTTGGGTCAGCTGTCCTGGCCCTGCTCCCCACCAAATTCTCATTTATCTCCTCACTGGCAAAGAATGACAAACTGGAAAATCCTTGAATTAAGGTTTGCACTACTGAGCAAAACTCAAAGCATCAGGGTGTTACCAACATTATTTTTGTACTGAATTCAAAACATAGCATTGTGCCAGCTACTATGTGAAGAAAATTAACTCCATCCCAGCCAAAACCAGGACACTCAGATACAGTATCAGGTCTTTATATTCCCTAGCAGTGCAGTGTTCACAGACATAACTCCCCTCATTGCACGAGACTGCAGCAACACTTACCAAGCAGATTTTTTCAGCATAGTGTCAGAATTAACAAAAGGATTAAAGAGCTTCATAAATAATAAAAGAACAAATGTCACTTGAATTTAACTATTTCCCCTGGTTGAAAAAACAAGCAAATAAATCCAAAGAACCTGCTTAGAAGATAGCCCCATATTTAATACTTAGTTGAAGAATCTAAAGATTTCATTTATGGATATAGACATGTCACCAGGACAGTGGAAGGAAATGACTGTAACCTAAGGATTGCTTGTCCTTAGAAATAAAATTAATCAAATTCATTGGGAAAGATAATTAAAATTTCAATCTCATGGAGCCAGATTCATTCAAGAGCAGCCTCACTAATTTCAGTGTGTCTATAGACACCACAAACATCAGTTTGCTTTTGCAGCTATGCTCCACCGAGATAATTTTAACTGTATTAATAACTTGAACATCCTCCTTCCCAAAACATCAGGATGAATGCAGGCAGTTCCTGTACTGCCACAAAACAGCTTTGCAAGATCAGAGGAAGATGAAGCTGTGGGGAGTGAGCTGGTGCAGCAATGACAGAAACCCTGACAAATTTGCACGGGGCCTCCCTTAAACCACAGTCCTATGGTAGCTGAAGGCTCGGGTAGAGATGCTGGCAGCAAAATGCTCAGTGCTTTCACTGCTTGTAACACAAGATGAATCACACGTTCTTCGTGGAAAGCTAATTAGATAAAGCATCATCTCCCAAAGGCTCGAGCTGTGCATGTGACAACACCCAGATCACTGCCTCAGTGGGTGTTTCACAGCCTGAGCAATGAATTTCTCTAAGTCACCAAAATTGCCTCTATCTGGGTGAAAAGGAACAAGAATGAATGCTGAGGAGTGGGACAGGGTGGCTGCACACACCACAGGTAGAGACAGATGCACAGGGGAGAGAGCCTGTGATGTCCAGACTGGCTCTCTCTCCCCAGGGAATGAGGCTGGGACTGGCAGTGGAGTGGGAAGCCTGGAGAGGCTGGAGTCACTGGTTGAGGACAGGCAGGGCTATGACCCTGCAACAAAACACTAATGCCCACCTCACACATCTTCTCCCTCTCACCCTTCATCACCCAGCAGCAGCAGCTGTCATTGCTGTGGTATTAGCTCCATGACCTCCCCTGGCCCAGCCCCCTGCCTGGGACAGCAAAGTCTCCCCACACCCAGGAAAGCTGTGGGTTGGTTGTGGCATGGGGCCAAGCCAGGAAGGGAAGGACCAAGGAAGAGGCCAGGGCTACAGACCAGCTCTGCTTGGCACAGCTGTTCAACATCCACTTGCTTCAATGGCCTCTAACTCAACTATAACACCAAATGAGGAACAATAGTTTGGTTTTATTGCAATATAGTGTGACAAAAACTACTTCAAAAATTTAGAAGTGTTGTAATTGAAGGAGTAACTAGGTTGTTGGCAAAAAGGGAGGGGGCAATCTTGACTGAAGAGATGGGTGAGGGGTCTGACAAAAAAAAAAAATTTGAAAGGACTAAGTTATGATTATGCTAAGCTTGTCCTTAGTCCTTTTTGTTCTCCATGTATTAACATTTGAATGCCAACCTGCTCACACTTCCCTTCCCAAGCTAAATTCTGTTTTTTAACCAAACCACAGGACCAGTATGTTACAACAAGAGATGCCATGAAACCATCAGAGCTGCACTTGAACAAGGCTGCACTTTGTTCCTCCGCTACCTCACTGCTCTCTTGAGAGGCATCTTTGAAAATTCCTGAGGCCAAGCCAGTAGACATTAGAACATTATCATCACAGTAAACATGATCTTTCCGGGTTTTATGGGATAAACAATTATCCAAAAACACTTTATTATGTGACACACACATCTCAATCATCTTCTGCTTTGACTTGAGGCACTACCCTGCAGCAGGTTGGATGGTAGAGAAAAGCATACAGCACAATGTTACAGCCATGGGTCCTGCTGGAGGCACCTTCCCTGCATCTCCTGCACAAACCATCCTAAAATTTTAAACATATCTAGGTTTGCTCTTTCCTGCAAACCCCTAGACTAGCAAATATAGAGTGTGAGACAGCCGAACTGCACGTGGAACACTGTGCACTGCAAATGCAGGCGGGCTTGGAGTCACACAGTGCCTGTCCGGTCCCAGCTCATCACTGAAAAACAATCTCTAATATCTCTAATATCTCTAATATCTCTAATATCTCTAATATCTCTAATATCTCTAATATCTCTAATATCTCTAATATCTCTAATATCTCTAATATCTCCCCTGCGCAGCTGCCACAGGGACCTGCCTGGATGCGCTGCTCCAGACGTGCCAGAGCCCGTCCCCCAGCTCACAGGCACGAGCAGTGCCGCTGTCACAGCTGTCACAGGGGCAGGGTTCTGCAGCCTCTCCTGCCCCCGCCCCCAGCCAAACCAAAGGTACCTGGATCCCGGCACAGCTCCGCACACCCACAGCATCCTTCGCCGCCCGGACCCCTGGCAGGGGCTGCCTCGAGGCAGGGCAGCAGAGGGGAAGGGGCTGCATCAGCTTTACTACCCATAGAGCCCTGCCTGCAGCCCGGATCACTTTCCTTAGAACTGCCAGAGCCTGCTCAAGCCTGGAACTAGCAGTGGCTCAGGCAGGGCAGAGCTCACCAATGCTGCAAGAGAGCAACCACAGGCTATTCAGACAATTTCTCTTTTCAGCAAGTACTCAGCTGCAAGCAGAGTGCAAGTAAACAGGAATGATTTAATTACCATATAAAAGTAATTAATTACACACAAGAATCAACAGGGACGCCTTATGAGACACTGGTGGCACATTACTGTCAGTTGTAGAACAGCTAGCCACAGACCTACATGAGCAAGACCAGACACTAGTTTCTGTTGTTAGAGTAGCAGAATTACTTTGGCAGACAAAAATAGGGTTTAAAAACATCACCAAAGACCATAAAGCAATTTCAAAGCAAGTAACATAAAATCAAGGCTGGGGCTGCTTCAGTGTTGCCCTTGAAATATGAAAATAGGCAACTGATCAAATTAATTAGTATTGCTCATCAGGAGGATCAGTTCTTTCTGTTAGGGGGCTGGGGATGACTAACATGATATTAAGTATGGATTAGGTCAAAGCTGCTTATAGCAGCTGGACTGAGGGACAGACCATCCTCTCACAGCTTCTTCCACCAATTAGTGCACAGCCCCAGCATCCACATAACACTTCATGCGTTTCCTCTCCACTCTCTATCCCTTCTGCCAAAAGCATGGAATGACTAATTTCATCTGAAGTTAAGAATCTAATGTCTACCTTTGGATTGTGATGCCATGGCAGCCACAGCCACTGGGGAATTAGATCCTGCTGCCCTCACATTTAGCTATGATGCCTCATAGACTTCAAACATGGTGAAAGATGTACCTTGAGTAGCAGATGTGACCAAGGACTGATGGGAGACCTGAACCTTTCCAGACAAGCAGCTGAGGGCCAGGCAGGACACCTTACAGCACCTAATGTGGCACCATGCAGAGTCAACTAGTCAGTGAAGTCAGTTCAGCCTGCAGAGTGAGTCAAGATTACCTTAAAGGAACTTAGTACCAGCTCAACTGTTCTGCTCAGCCATACACACCTAGATCTAGACACATTTAGGTGGCTTAATCCTGAGCTGAATCCCACACAGAGCCAGCCTACAGAAAGCAAGGGGACTCATCTCCCATTAACTCACCCTTGTTGCTCAGGGCTTTGCTGAAATCGAACGAGGTCCTGCCCACATGTCACCTTCAGATAATCATCAGAAACTTTGTGACTTATAGCAACCAACTCCAGCCAGGTAACAGTTCCAAGGCTGGGGTTTTACTCTAAATTATTCTCCTTGAGGAACTAACAGTCCAGTGCAGCATCAGCTCATCACCTAGGAGATGATACTTTCTTTCACAAACAATGTCATGTATTCCACCTTATGTACATACTCGGGATTTGAGCAATTTATTTGGAAAATCAAGGAAAGCACCAATCTCAATGCTGGCATTTTATGCCAGCTCACAGAAAAATAGTCAGACATCAGCTATCCAAACTTCCAGAAAACAAAGGGCTCCATTTAGATGCTGAATGCAAGCATCTATGCTATTTGAGATGCCCTGAGGCACCCAAGATACACATGGGGTTGGCAGATACCACATAGGACCTATGGAAGCAGCAGCTGGAGACATGGAGACCATGCAGGATACCCCAGGGTGTCTCAAATGGTATTCCATGCCAAAGCATAAGCAACTGAACCAAGTTCTAAAACTCCTGTTCATACTGAAGTCAGCTGTAGCTCTCCCATATCTAATCAACGTGTATCTTGCAGAGCAGCTAAGCTGAAAAAGAGCTACAAAAGAATTGCATCCTTATTTTGGGTCTGCTGAAATCTGGCAGAGCTTACAGACTGTGTCAGCTTATTTTGTTATGAACATATAATGCTCACTGAACCCCATGAGCTGCTGTGATAACAATCTCTGCCAGCTTGCTGAATGGATTCCTTTCAGTTGCTGCCTCTGAAGTTATGTGGCTAGAACAGAGCTTCTGCAGTACACCGGGAACACCAGGTTTTAGCTATGCAAGAAAGCTGTCTGGAAAGATTAATGGGCTCAGAATTGATTATCAGACTGTAGGAGCAGAAGGTCATTATGTCAAGGCTCCTGGGTACTGCAGTGAGAATGTACTACTGGCTAATCCTCTTATAAACACATGCACTTCCATGAGGAAGAATACCTCTGATGATTTAAATACAATTTTTATATAATCAGTGCACTGTTTATTATGGTGAGGTTGTTATGGCACTACAGTCTTAATTGAGCTAGATGACAGAAGAAGATACAAGTCTTTCATCTGCAGTTAATAAATCTGGGGTCCCATGAAGACTGTGTAGTCTTTCATAGAATCATAGAATAATTTAGGCTGGAAAAGACCTCTAAGATCATCCCAGACCAACCACTAACCTGGCACAACCAAGTCCACCACTCAACCATACTCCTAATGTCAAAGCTACACATCTTTTAAAAACCTCCAGGGATGGTGACTCCCCTATTTCCCTGGGGCTGTTTCAATACTTGACAACCCCTTCAGTGAAGATCTCAGGACGCAGCAATAAACTTTGTACTGTAAGTATTTCCAGCAATTAGTGTTAAATGCACATGACTAGATAGATTACTAATTTTCTGGAGTATCAGCAAGGAGTAGTGACAGGATTTTTCCTTTAGGAGTTACTTACAGTGAAACAATCATTGTCCAGCTTAAATGTGAGAATATTCAATTAAGAGACCCAAGTGGTTAAAACCAGAAAATACGACTTGTCTTTGGATTTTAATATTAAGAAACTTAATAAGAAACAGTTATTTGTATGTACGAGCATACACCTTCCCATCCAGTTTAGCACTGTAAGTCATTTTTCTGTAACGCACACTTAAACAGCCTCCATCCTTGAGCACAGGTTACGTGAGTGAATACTGCCATCTAGGCAGGCTTTTGGGAGCAGCACCTATTTTAGAACATTAATCCATCTTTGCCAGGGAAAAATATTCTATTACCTCAAGCAGAGGAGAAAAGAACAATTTTTTATACTATTAAAACCGACACAACACCAGTCACCAAAAACACACAACTTGTCCCTCAACCGGATTGTAGCAGTCCACATTAACAGCAAATATTTTCTACATGTTTATTAAGAAACATATTATTCCATATTTCAATACAGGCAACTTGAACTTAAGCTTTGCACTAAATTATAAATCACTTTCTTCTGTGAAAACCGTAAATACAAAGTATATTTTATTAAGGCTATTAATTACCAAAGTATATTTTACTAAGGCAGTACTATAATTGCATCTATTTTATGTGCTTTGAAATACAGTAACATTACATTTTTAGGAGACAGTTACTAAAATATCTATTGATGTTCTGCAAAGACAGAAATCATTTTTAAAACCATTTTCTTAATATGACCAAAATAACTTTCCATCCAGCACAAAAAAATATAAAGTATGTAATGCATCCATCTTATTTCAGACAATAAACAAGTTCTATGCATGGCATTTACAGAAAACTTACAAGATTTGACAACACAATCTCATTTTGATTGGATACATTAAGAACTAGCTTCATTATCAGTTCTGGGATTCTTTAGGGAATGCACAAACTATGAACACAGAATCTTACACAAAATGGTAGGACCTGAAAAGATAACAATTTAGCACTTTCCATAGATCCACTGATATTGACTGTGAGGTTATCCTCCCTGGTGTGTTTCAGCTGTCACCTTGAGGATTGTCCTGGGCAGGTTTGTGTACAAAGGTATTCTTCCTTCTCTCGGAAGGACTCCCCTGAATAACCACAGAAATGTGATTATCTGGCTACCAGCATCTATCTCCTCAACGCCCCCACTCCTTCCCCCATTTGGTAAGAAGCAATGCAGCATGAGACTGATTTGTACAGAGAGCAAAGCAGGCAAAAAGAAGAGGAATTGCTTTTTGCACAACTGCTTAGCAGCAGACACATTCCAATTCTAGAAGGAAGGATATTGCAGTAAAGATGTACCAATTAAGCCACAGCAACAAAGCAAAAAAAAGCTCTCCTCCCTTCTTAAGAAAAATGGACTTCCCCTTGCAGAAAAGGAAATCAGTATTAAGGGACTATTTTGGGTGAAGCCACTCAAGTAAAACACTGATGCCACCAGTTAAAGCAGGTCTCCATCACACAAGTTGGTCTGGCTGTCTATGGTTTATTGTGTTGACACTACAGTCACATTCAAATCACTTCTTTGGGTTCTTCCAAAACAATAGCAAAACTAAGAGACAACATGAGCGTAATATGTTTTATTGAATAAAATTCTGCTTCTAATATTTACACAGTGAAGTCTAGATGTAACTTAGTGAAGCACAGCAATGTGCAATTTTCATTCAACATCTGGAATATCTTTAAATACATCTGAAACTACTTACTGTAACAATCACCTGCCCATCACTGATTTCATAATTAAGGAAAATTTGAACTTGCTGAAGAATAGCCAAGATCAACATTCAGGACAGCTGAGTTAAAAGAAAAGTCTGCTATGTAAATTCCAAACCCAAAAGATCTGATTAAAATGTCAAGAGTTTTGAAGGCAGCTTCTGTATTTCCCCGTTGTTCTTCTCCTCTCTGCAGAAAAAGATGACAAAATAAATTATAAATCTGAAGACTGAAACTAATATCCACACATTAAACAGACAGCACACTCCAGGGTAATCTTATTTCTTAAATTCATAATGTCTTAACTTCAAGGTGTACGTACTAAAACAAATTACTACCAATTACTTACTGATTCTGCATTAAATACTATTTTACATCTTTAAAGCTGCCAAGGTAGACCCACAGAAATCAGAAATGCTGCAAATTATCTCTAAAGTCAACACACCACTAATTATTGCCATTATGCAAAAAAATTTATGATCAACTACCTTGCCTCCTACTCTAGAATGTTAAGCAAATGTTTTGTATTTTTTCTACTAGATATACTATCAGTCTACTATTACAGAGAAGAGGGGTCTCGTAACAAAACTGTAGTCAACACCTTTCCTATTTACAGGGATTTTTTTGAAGATAATTTAATTATTGACCTTGCATGAATTCTCAGCAATGTCTGAATGCAAGTATAGACTTGCAGCAGCCATACTAACAATCTAACTCATAGCTCTAGTAGAGTGGTATCTTATATGTGAACTACTCACTTGCTGCAAGACATGATTCATTGGCCACTTGCATGATTTCTGTCATCCAGCAGGAAAAGATTGTAAACCAGGAATGTTGCATCCTACTGAAGCTTCTGGAGGTTGTTTACTCTAGTGGGTTACAGTTAGCACTTAAGCAGGCAGTCTAGCCTGCCACATTTGTGATTTATGTTTTGAAAAAAACTGGTTGTTAGTCTCGGGTTAAAAAGATCTTGCAGTCTCTCATATCTTATTTATCAAACAGGAAGAGGAAGTACAGCTCTCCTGTGCTCAAGGTAACCTGTATGAAACCCTGCTGAACTGCCAGGAGTGCAAGGAAGACACAATTACTAACTAAAGTACCTACCAGCTCCCTTCCTGTTTCCCAGCACAACCAATTTCAAATGTATGCTTGGAAAGAAAAATAAATTAAAATCAACCCCCTAAGATTCCCTAACATCACCTAACTTTTAAGCACCAAGATTAAACTTCTCATAAAATAGTTCTGCAATGAAGTTCAGTGTGGTAACTTTGCATTTTTAGAAACTAAATTTGTAATGTAACAATGGCTCTCCATGAACACACATGCTCTCATGGAGGTAAACTGTAACCTAGCAAAGAATAGCTTTAAAATTCAGAATTGACAAGAAAACAAAATATGCAAATGTGGTGGTAAAATCTGCAAAATGTAACAGAAAAGCACTTAAATACCTGCCATTTCTGTGCTACACTCAGCCGTCAACATATTTGTGAACAAGAGTCTATCTTATAAAATTTGTCACTATTTTCTTCAGTTTCATGCCTATCTTCTGTTTCTTCTTTTAAGGCTTTTTTCCCCTCCTCAAACAAACAGCCAGACACTGTTCCATTTACCCAGGAAATGTCCATCCTAATCTCACTGCTTTTTTTACCTTTATCTGTTTTTCAACTACAGAGAGTTATCTGGAACACAGCTGCCTACCTGGAAGCTATTTCTCTTATAGCTAATATAGCTACAAATTTTAATAACTCAGAAGCTGCTGAAAGATAGAGACTTTGCTTTTCCCTGTCTCATTGGTGAGGTATACAGGACACATTAACAAACACTGTCTTTGCAAAGGAAATCCATCTGTACTGACAAACTCAAGATAAGCAATTATCTGTGTGTGAGATGCTGTCAACGTAGGCTGAACAAAACTAAATGTACATTAAGATAATAATGTTAACTTTAGAAATTATTAACCACAGCACTCAGCTTTTTTTACTCTTCCAGTTCTCTGTCCTCAATCCCACTGGGGGAAAATGAGAGGCTGTGTGGGGCTGAGTTGCCAGCTGGGGTTAAATCACAACACCAACTTGACCATTTCTGCAACCCAAAAGCCAACCCTGTACTCCTCTTCACCACAGGGAATTCCTAGCTCCCCTGTCTCTCCAACAGTAGGACATGAAGGGGCCCAACTCTTCTAACATCCAGAAGGACTGACTGTGCTCAAATCCACACAAACTGTAAAACCATTTCTTGGAACTACACATGAGATGGTTTGGAACACATAATCTCATCACTCTGTACCAATGGCAAGTAACAAATGTTACCACGAGTACAAAAAGAAGTAAATGTAAAGCAATCCTTCTATTTCTCAGAAACATAAGCGAGCTACCTTATTGCAACTGCTGTGTCAAGTATGTAAGACCAATGTGTAGAAGACAGAAAATTAAGGAAATACTCCCCTGAAATGTGCCTTACAACAAGGCACATTAATATTCTTCCATAGAAAAAACTTTGAGTAGCTCATTCTGGAGCACTAATATCTAGTCACACCAACCAAAAGATATGGTGCTATGGGCCCCAACATCTGGATGTTTTGTTAGACAAAGAAGAAAGCAGAATTTTCTGTGACTTGACACTTTTTTTAGGGGTTTTTCAGATAACCCCTAATAAACCTGCTCCTCGATATGCTAAATCCACATTTTCAGCTGACCAATAACCTCCTCTGATACTCGTGTGTGGTCCGCTACACAGAAGAAATATAAGTATAAATGCAGATGACTTTTCCATGTTTTAGACCAGGTTTAGTAAGAACTTCCAGTGTCAAAACTGGATTGTGTGCAAATTCGATGCAATCTCAGAACTCATTTTTTCAGCTCATACTTCCCTCACTTTACCATCCTATAGAGGAACAGAGGGTTAACTAACTCTCTGAATCACTAAATGTCCTCAGTTAGTCTCCCTTTTCTTACAGAGGTTACAACATTTAGTCCTTTGGTTTCCTTTGAAAAGTAACAAATCAGAGGCTACCTAGCATGACCCAGTTACTTACCTCAAGCAACAGATACAACCAAGCCATTCTCTTTAGGTAAGATTCCCTGACTTTGTTATAGAGGAGCCAAACAAAAAAAAAATGAAAG
>VZTT01071225.1:10921-21221 GCA_013400855.1 Buphagus erythrorhynchus
CATAGAATATGTTTTTTGTCTCTGTTATACAGTTTTGTTACTCTTTTCATAAGGGATATACCAAAATCTGCCAGGAAATAAAATTCTTATTCCTCTTGACTAAGGTCAGTGGTGTTATAGGTTATGTTTCCCTCTTATGTTTCCACATTAGAACTCAAGACAAAATTCTGTATTCCTACAACCTAACCCTTGGCACTTTTAATGCCAAGTTGCTTTGCATGAGGTCCCATGTGAATTAGCCAGTAAAGTCTTTTAGGATGTTAATCTCAGATTAATCCCAACCTGCAGGTGCACCTTTGTGTGGTATGTTACAATATACTGTGATGGTGGCCATGTGGGTGCTGTTCCTTGTCCCTATCAGTTCCTAATTGCTACTGTGGGACCCTGGAGGTTTGTGCTTTGTTGTTTTACCTTAGAGTTGTTGAGGATTCAGAATAGTTAAGGTAGCTGTAACTGCACCTCCAACAGAGACACCATTCCCTTCATTTTTGGGCCAGCCAGTTTGTTGTTTCCTTGAGCAGTAGACTTCTAAAAAAAAGAAAAGAGCAAACATTATTAGGCCTAAAACATAAGATTACTGTCTGAATGTTCATTACAAATGAAGGATTTTTCTTTATATATATAAATAGTATTTGCAGATGATAAATTCCACATTACCTGTTCCTTATCATCTATCCTACGAAAATCCATGTCAGGGTGTCATCAATACAGAACAACAAAAAACACATTTCAAGAAATCTAAAACCCCCTAACTATTTAAAACTTAAGACCTGGCTTCCATTCAAAACCAGCTCTACAATTAGCAATACTTTCAGACAGTATCAGCTGGGTTCCCAGTGTACATGATAATGTCACAGAATAACCCCAACTGTAACTAATTTAATTAAGACTTGATCCTTGAATACAAAATCACTCCTTTTCACCAAATTGTGATGCTCACTGACCTATGGGAGAAAAAACAGGCAACACAGACAGGGAACCATTCTCTGTCATTTAACCCTTTTGTTTATTCAGTTACAAGGGAAATATATTACTAATGTAATTCTCATGAGAACCTTTTTAACCTAAACAGAGAGTAACTCCAGGTAGCCGCATGAAACTACTATTTTACACAAAAAGATTATGTTTCACACTTAGGCTTTCAAAGTTTTGAAGATAGACCTCTCCCAGTCTACGTTGTGTAACCGAATTGTAGGAGTTGGTTGTGGTTTAAGCTGAGCACACAACTAAGCCTCACACAGCCTCTCAGTCAGTTCCCCCCATGATAGGATGGGGGTAGAGATTCAGAAGAGTCAAAGTGATAAAACTTGTGGATTGAGATAAAGACAGTTTTATAGATAAAGTAAAAGTTGTGCATCTGAGCAAAGCAAAACAATGAATTCATTCACTGCTTCCCGTGGACAGGCAGGTGCTCAGCCATCTTCAGGAAAGCCAGGCTCCATCACATGTAACAGTAACTTGGGATGACAAAGACCATCACTCTGAATGCCCTGCCCTTCCTTCTTCCCCCATCATTTTGTGCTCAGCATGATGCCATATGGCAGAGGATAGATATCCCTTGGGTCAGTTGGGATCAACTGTCCCTGCTGTGTCCACTTCCAACACCAGCCCTTGCTGGTGGGATGGGGTGAGGAGCAGAAAAGGCCTTGATGCTGTGTGTAAGCACTTGTAAGCACTGCTCAGCAGTAACAAAAACATCCCTGTGTTACCAACACTGCTTCTAGCCCAAATCCAAAGCATATCCTGTATTAGCTACTGTGAAGAAAATTTAACTCTATCCCACCTTGAACCAGCAGAGAGCTAAAATGTCACCTTAGTTCTAGAAAGCTGATGACTAGTACTCTGATGATTCATTCTGCTAATAGGGAGGAGAGGATAAAGAAAGAAGCAAGAGACTGTCTTGGCATAAAATGGATCTCGCTAAATGCTCAGAGGCTTCTTGAACAGCATATATCAACTTACAATCTGACACCTACTGATTCTGCAGTTAAACCCTTCTCTTTGGGCTCATAAATTTTTTTCAGCCTGAGTAGCTGGCTGATTTTTTAGGGCAGCTTTACTTCTAATAGTTTATTTCAAACAAGATAGATGTGTTCAGTGGGTGCCTGACCTGATGGGGTGTTTGAGCACCTGAAATAGCTTATACCTGAAGTGCTGCAATGCCTCATCTTTGGCATTTGGTCAAGAGGAAGGGTGCCCACCAGCTGAGTGCAATACCATGAGATACCATGAGTCACTCATGTGGAGCAGTGCTCCTGTGAAGCATTTGAATTAGTTGAGCTGTCCAGCATGGGTTTGGGAGAGCATTGAGAATGATCCACTGGGGAAATGAGATTCACCTACCTGCCTATGTAGGATTCTTCACTCTTGAAATTCTCACTGCATATAGTCCTATTTATGTGAGCTTTTAATTTTATAACATACAGTCACACATACAGTCACATTTTAACTGGAGATTTAAAAAAATAAAACAGTGATCTTTAATAAAGTATGTCTAACTTCACTTTCAGAGCCAAACACTTCTTTCATTTTAATATGCAGAATGGAAGTAATTTGCTATTATTCTTATACCCATCTAAATGTTTAGAAGAACATGAATTAACACAGCAGAGACAAATATATAAATAGACTTTTATAAAATGAATTGACAAAAAATGATGTACATTTCTCAGATGGGCAGCCGTAGTCCTAATATTTTTCACCAAGCTAGCATGCTGTTCATTGGTTTGAACTAGGTAAATGTGCAGCCATGCATTTTCTGTTCTTCAGACATCTCGCAGTCTGATTTTTGAGAAACAGAAAGATGTTTTTAAAAATCTTTAAAACATTAAAGATGTGTAAAAAACCCAAATATCAAAATAGTTATTTCTCTCTTGCTACCTGTTTCTGTTTTACATTGTGTTTACTGCGACTGTGCCAAGATTTCCAGATTCAAAAATCACTTTTGTTGTGGTTCCATTGGCTGCAATTGTATATAGGTCCCATTGTTTTTACAACAGTTTGCATGTGACTTGGTTTCCACTCTGATGAAGTAAAAAGCCTTTTTGGACAAAAAAATTGTGGATAGTCTCTTCTACTCTGACAGAAATATTTTTTTTTCCTGTTTAAATAGTTAAAATATGTCATTTGCACCCATTTAATTTAAATACGGTATTTTAATACATATATAGTAATTTAATAAATATTTATTTCAGTACCTTAATGATATTTTGCAGTTCATTAGATTCTGAAAAGTGCTGTGTTGGTGTAATTCTCCTCCATTCAGGTCAAAGGCATAATTTCCTAAGCAAAAGTGTTATTTTGAAAACCCCCTTTACTAACTAATGTAAATGGCATGCATCATATGCTAATCTCCTGGTTGCTTTATTTATAGATTAAAAGTTAGAACAGGAAAGAATTCTCTAACATTGCCCTTAAATGCACATTTTTTTTTAAGAAAGATGAAATAAAAAATACAACTCAAAATATTTTTAAGCAATTGCAACCCTTTTTCCTTGACTGAAACCATATTTTGCTCTTGTTTCTAATTTTATGCAGTCTAAATATCATCAGGTCTGTCAAATTATATTATACATAGATTAGTACCGATGAGAGTGTGCATATGTACACACACCCTCCCACTTCCCAAATTTTGAGGGATGACAAACACTGGGGTGCTTTCTATTATCACTTGTTTTAGATTTTGATGGAGTTGCTTAGTACTGAATAATAACTCTCTAGCAGTCTGGACGAGGAAAAAAAGCCTCCAGCTTGCAGGTTTAAGAACTGGGGTTGATGAAACAAGGTCTGTAGGAGGATTTGAGTTATCAAGGCTGGTGTGATTGACACCTATCATCTTCTGATGAGTGCCACAGTACTGTGATGTTCAGTGCTGTGTTTCACATCTCATCCTGCCTCAGCAGTGCAGAGCCCATAAGTGGTGCCAGGGCAGGGTGGGCGATGGCTCCAAGGGACCAGTGGCACCTGCCAGGTGGGCTGCTGGGATGCTCCCTGTGCCACTGCCCTGGTGTCTGCTGGAGGTCTGCCATCTACATGCCTAAGCTTAGCTTCTGTGGGCAAGTGGCTATGTCTGCAAGGTATTTTTTATTAGATAAAGTAGAGCCCAAACCAGCTCTGCCCATATTCCTCCTTATCCTGAATCAGATCCCCATACAGTGGGAGGAATCTCAGGATCTCAGCTCATTTACATTTTAAGTCAAGGACTCAAAGGTGAGACCTGGGTCCAAGCTTTCAATGCTTCTAGCTTTCCACTTTAGGGAAACCTCATAACAGGTTAGCCAAGAGGATAAATGCACAGACCTCTCTTTGTTCTCATTCTCATCTTTGCTATTGCAAGGTTAATAACTGTCTCTTTAGCAAGACAGTTCCAGATCTTCTATTGGAACATTTTTACTCTTCAGCCAGAATGGTACAATGGTACAGCTCCACTAAAGGCAGGCACTTGGTTTCTGCAGCTGCCCGTGGTGCCAAGCCAGCCCAGTGCTCTGAGGACTCACATACAGCAGGAGCAGGGAGGTGTTTTGTGTTTATGTGAGGGTTTAGGTAAGTGTTTACCCTAATCAGAGTCTGTAAGAGCCTATGCAGGCCTTATGATGGGCTCCATCAGCTCTTTTCCTTGCCGTGTTCCGAGAGCAGTTGGACTGCAGGGTACTGCTCAGCCCTGGTTCATTTTGTCCATCTTCCCTTTGAGGATGCCCATTGTCTGCCCTGAGGCAGGAGGTGCTGGGCACCTGTGAAAGTAGCCCAGGCTGTCCTGAGTGACTGTGGAAACAGAATGACAGCTGGATGAGGCGTCAGGTGCTGGAGCCTTACCTGCATTGGAGATAAAGACTGGTACCTGCACCTTGGACAAACCTGACTGTCTTGGGCATCACTGTCAAAGTCACAGAATGGTCAAAATGTCTCTCATTTTGTATTTAAACCACTTATACCTCAGTAATTTTTGGACTAAATTAATTGAACGGGAGAGTTGTAAAATGACGTGGCAGTGGAATTGGGCTCAAATGTGGAGTATCTATACCACAGGAGGAGCAATGCTGTGGAATTAATTGAATTCAGTGACTTCAGTGACATTTTATAATGTATCCTTCTAATTAATCTGTATGCAACACATTGTGAATTTTGAAGAGCTAGAAACTGAGTCTAAAACACCAAAATGGATATAAAGAAAACGCTTTAAAATGGTGTTCTTTTCCTGAAATATGTAGCCTCTGTGACTAATGGTTTTATTACATTTTTAGACTTTGATGCTAGTAGGAAAAATGCTTAATTTTTAAAACACTATTGTTTTTACTACATTGATGATACAGGTGTACCACTGAGGTGCAGCCTGTATGTATTCGTGTTTGATTTTGAATAGCATAAATGTGTGTTGATGCAATCTAGTACTGTGCATAAGAGAAAATTACATAAATACTGCATTGTGTGTCAAAGGCCTTTCTTTTAGTGCATTAAGTATCTTTCCACTATTACCAGGTGGTAATATTAGCTCCCAACAATGCTGGTATTTTCTGACATTTTATGTCTAACAAAGGAAAAGATGTGAATCTTTTTCTGGATGTGAATCTGAATTTATGTTTCAGCTGTCGTAAATGCTCTTAACAGTGTGATTTTTCTTTATGCTGTGTGAAGCTTAGCTCTGTATCTCAGCTGTCTGTATAACCATTGCAGCAGAGGTTGAAGGTGAAGTAATGATAATATGGTACTTGAAATAAAGTGGTTTTGCTAACAGACCAGTGACTATTTATACAGAAATAGTGTTTTAACCTCTGCTGAGTTTACTCCATAGCTTGTTGAAATAGTTTCTCTCTTGGGAAGGCAGTGCCTGTCTAATCTTTAGGCTGATCAGTAAGGAGAAGATTTCACTTTCTGTAGTTTAGAGTAGTGCTTTTGACGTTGTCTCTGTGATCCAGGAACATGGTGTTAAATGGTTTTAAGACCTACATCCAGTAAGTCGGAAAGTAGGATGGCGCAAGAAACAAGTGAGTCAATTGCCTTGTACTTAAGAAATACTGAAAATATTTCTTGTAATTTAACCATGACTTCTCATGACCTTGTTCTGACACCATGACTCAATGACACAATTTTATCCCCAGGAGAAGTGGATTATTAACTTCCTGTGGGCCGGAAAACTGGAGAAGAAATAAGGGTATTTGTGGTTGTTTATTTCATTCTCTTTCTGACACTTCTCTGCCTCCTGATTCTTCCTAGTGCCTGGAGCCCTGCAAAGAGTCCTGGGACCTGAAGAAAAACCATTGCCAAAGCTTCTGTGAGGTAGGTCAGCCCAAGGGCACGCTTTCTCACTTTGTTCTAGCAGTCTCTTTAATTTAAATTATTGGCTTCGAGGAGACAGCTGAAACCCCTTTTTGTAGCATTTGCCTTCATTTGAAAGGATACACATTTAACAATGTAGCTATATTAATTTTAAGTTAAAAAAGGGTTTCTTTCCGACTGAATGATTTATCTCAGCTTGTACGTTAAAGACTTGATCCAGTCACACTTACACAGCATCTCTCAGAAGATGCTGTTACATCCCTCCTCTAAGATGCTATTTCTACCACTTGCCCTTCTATACTTTCTGGCCATGTGTAAGAAAGACAGTCTTTGTTTAAAAGATAAAATGTTGCTGTGTGAAAAATCCTTGTGCAGGATAGCTAGAACAGATGACTTTTCTGTATGTGAAAGTCAGTCTGATTTATAAAAGAGTAGTTCCCCAGGAGTAACTGGATTGAAGTTCAGAAGACTAATATCAAATTATGTAATTATTCAAGAAAAAATATTTTGAAAGCTATATTTGAACCATCTATCAGAATAATCTGTGAAGAAGCAAACCTGAATCAGTCAAACTAGAACAAAGAAGGAGATTTTTTAATGGACTTGAAACATGACTCTGAGTTGGTGGAAGTGATCTGTTGCAGTTCTTAAGTGTTTTTAGTTCAAAATGGAAGTATCGGCTCAATAGAAAGTTGCCTTATTATAAAAAAGGTTAAAATATAAGTCTGTAAAAGTGAGTTCTTAGGAAGATTTTATTATTTTCCTATAAAAAACCAGACGTGACCTTACTTGATATACTGATCTTACTGGTACATGGATTTAACTCCTCTCTCTTTACTATGGACACTTTTTTTCTGGTATAAGAGAATGTCCTATGTTTAAATTATTTTAAGCATCATGAAGATGACTAGGAAAAGCTGTAATTTCAACTAAAAAATTCTAGATGCAACAATGTGTTAATAGGGATTACTGAATTGGTGTTCTATGTAGTTAGAGCCAATGACAAAAGTTTCTCATGAAAACTAAGCCTTGTAAGAGTTTTTAAACTCAGATTATTTGCCACTTTCTCATATACAAAATTCTAGAGTACTGTAAAAAAACTGTTTTAGTGGATCTAATTTGTGTTCTTGTATATCGCTCTTCACTCAGACTGTATGTTTCCAGATATGGGTGAAAATATGTATAAAATTGGTTTAAAAGGAAAACATTTGTAGAACACTGTTCTATTGTAGTTAAAAACAGTGAGCATCCTTCTTTGATTAGTGTTTTGTGGTTAAAGCTAAATTTAGAACTTCAAAGGCCCATAATGAGGAGCAGCACATTTAGCAGCTAACTGAAAAATGAGCTGTGAAATAGGGTGAGGAGGAGATGCCTTGAGGACGTATTATGCCTCAGGGAGCTATAACATTTTTAATTAAGTAGCTGCAAATTTGTGATGTTTTAGGATTTGAAATTAGCTTCAAACACAAAAGCCCAGGACCACTTTCTCTCAGACTCATGTATACTTCATAGACGTTGATTGAGTTAAAGGAGGCTGTTTTCCTGTGAGAGTGTTTTCAATCTTTCTGCATTTTGTAAAAAATCTGGAAGCAAAAATTTAGCTTTGTGTTTCTCAAAGTCCCTGCTTCATGTGTCCTTCTTATCTACCAATTGAGTGTACTACTGAGTTAAAGGGAACCTTATGTGTGAAGGACAATTTATCTGATTCCTTGTTTTGTTTGTGTGTTTGTTTTCCTATAAATTTATTTTCCTGCTCGTTTAGCTTTTTAACATGGTATCAAGTGCATTCCAGTCAGGGGAGCAGCAGGAGTGCATGTCCAAGAATCACTGGGGTCAGTAGGAGACATGGAGATTGCTCATTTTTGCAGCATTTAGGCTGGTTAAATAAAGCCTATAACACCCAAATCCTTGCCTGAAAGCTTGGTTCAAAATTCTGGGCTGTTCTGTATGAAAAGCTGGGAGCGGTAGTGTGGGGATACATTCTTGGAGAATAAATAATCTATGAAATACCTGGGCATCTGTAACAGCTGAGTCTTCCTCATTTTGCCTGAAATATGAGAAGAGTGAAAACAAGAAAGTAAAACATTTGAATATGGAAGAAGTTTCAGAAGTTACATGGCTAGTTGGATAGAGAGTGGGTTGTAACTCCTGTGTAGGCTTAGGAACCTGTAAATCAGATCTGTCATTGTGGAGAGTTTTTGGTTGCTCTGGTATGGAAAGGCCAGCTACAGACAATGCCAGTTACATGCTACAGTCATTTCCATGTCACACGCAATATTCTCCCAGGGTTGTAGAAGCTGTTTTAAATGGACCTTTCAAACCTCTGAGTATTACATATGCTGTAAAATGTCTGTGCGTTGAAGCATCTTCTTAAATATCTAGGACTAGGTCTCTCATTCACTTTGATCTGTAATCAATATATTTAAAGCTTATTTTAAGTTGTATTTTCTGCTGACCATTTTATCATAAATCCAGTTCCATGAAGAATTATACAGTTACTAATATGCTGACAAGAACATAAAGATGCTGCAAAATCTTCTCTTAGCCTACTTAGTTCAAACAGTATAATGAAACAAGATTTCCCTTATTTATCTAGAGTGGCATTACATCAGATATTGTGGGGAAAGTGTTGTAAAGTACAGAGGAAAGAATGTGGGATAGTCCAAAAAAAGCAGACTGTCTGACCATTGCTTCCCTTTTGTTTTGGGAATGTTTTTAATCTGTCATTGAGCAACTTTATAGCCAGTCAATGTGAGAAAAACAAGGGAAAGCTGGCAGATACAAACAACATTGTTCCATTAAATATGGCGGTCTTACTTGAGGGAATTCATCATTCTGTACTTGGAATGCTTTTTTTTTTAAGTGGCTTGAATATATAAATATTCAGGGATAGTCATGCAAAAGCTGAAAATCTGAATAATCCTTTAGGAAGTCTTGGAAAATTTATAACATTTTTTCTTTGATGGGGTTTGGTTGGGTTTTTTGGGGTTTTTTTTGTGTGTTTTTATTTTTTGGTTGTTCCTGTTGAAAACATACACTTCTTCTGTTTTCCTTTCAGCCTCTTTTCCCCAAGAAGAATTATGAATGCCTAACTAGCTGTGAATTCCTTAAGTATATCCTGTCTGTGAAGCAAGGGGACTGCCCAGCACCTGAGAAGGCCAGTGGTTTTGCAGCTGCCTGTGTTGAAAGCTGTGAAGCTGATATTGAATGTTCTGGAGTGAAGAAATGCTGTTCCAATGGATGTGGTCACACGTGCCAAATTCCAAAAAATCTGTACAAAGGTAGAGATTATTAATATTACTCATACTGGGCTAATAACTTCAGGCCATACTGAAGTCTACTAAACTATTTGCTGGGAGTTTGTACGGATGGGAAGAAAAAGGAGAGGTACCTGTAGAGATGTGGCTGCACAGTGAAAGGGTGGAAAACCAGAGAGAAATGTTGCTTAAATTTCTGACTTTTTTCCCCCCTTGTGAAGCTCATGTCTGGAAATCTGTGGAATGTAAACGTGTGGCTATTATGAGTCATCTTAAGCAGAACAAACTTTGTCAATTTGGGTGAAATCTCACTTAATTTGATGTGGATGAGAGAGAATGCAGCAGGAAAATATTTAACGATAAACAGTTCAGGTCCTATTAATGAGAAATAACATTTATGTCTACGAGCCAAGCAGATGGGACTGCCAAGTAGGAGCTGTGAAATAATCTGGTAAAAGAACAAATCAACACAGAACAGCATAGTGAAAGAGTATAATATCTGCATATAGATATATATTAATTAATTATTTAAATCTAAGGCAATCTTATTTAAAAAAATTAATTTATTTGAGTCTTGAGATTTTGTGAATAAACCTTTCCTTTGAGATCCTTCGAAAAGAACATACGAGCTAAGAAATTTTTTGCTTAGACAAATTCCAGATTTTAATTTACTGGAATTTTAAAAAGCTTTATACATGAGAATATTTGAAAATAAGCATTTGTGAAAAGAATATTCTTTTTCCACAAGGTTGGTGTTTTTGTACAAGAAT